>JBAMBR010004508.1:0-12666 GCA_037044475.1 Zaprionus obscuricornis | reverse complement strand
TCTATTAATTTTTACTGCTCGTTAATACGTCATTGCTTCAAAAAGCAATTTTTTTTTTTTCATTTATATTAATTTTTTTTTAGTTTTAATTTAATTTAATTTTTTTTTTTTGTGGTGATAAGCAACAAGTTTTCTCACTTAAATCTTAAATGAAGCTGAAGATGTTTCAGCTCTAGAAGAGGAGAGGTTTTTTTTTTGTTTTTTATATGAAGGAGATTGGCTCGAGCTTTTATTATCAACTGGGAGCGCTGCTATTATTATTTAGCATAATATATATGTATATGTATGTATGTATGTGTGTGTGTGTGTAATTTTTAGTTAATATGTTTATGTTTTTAAGCTGATTTTCATTCGTTATTCGTCATACTTTGCCTTACAAAATGCACAAAATAATACAATTTCTTCTTTCAAAAGTTTTTTTCTTTTCTTTACTTTTTTTTTTGCCATTTTTTTTTCACTTTTTTGCTGCAGTTTTATATACAAAGTATATATGATAAAATACATAGATATATGTATGTATTTTGCTATGATAATTGTATGTTGCATGAGGATATTTTGTTAGTTGAGCTGCAAAAAAACTATCGACAATAAATTTGCTCAAATGAATTATTAAAATTTTTTAAATAAAATTAATGTTAAATAATTAAAAAAAGGAAATGTACAACTTTGATATCGGTATATGTTCATCTTACTATCGATAGTTTTTTTTTTGCAGCTCAACTTTTTTTTTTGTTAAATATATATGAATAATTAATAATCTGTGTCTAAACTTAATGCAACAATTATATAAAAATAAAGAATACATGTGTGCACAGAAAAAAAAAGAAAACAAATATAGAAGCTGTAGTACTTGAAAAAAAAAGATGCTTGCTTGCTGCTCTCTCACACATACTAACTCAGCTATTGCCTTAACTTGGCTAATAGCACAGCTAAGAGCCATAGTTGCAGTGCCAATACAATACGCGTACATTTCATAAATGTAACAGGGACGTGAAAAATAATTATTATATATAAATATATATATATATATAATCGATATATATAAATTAACGCTAAGCGTCTAGAAATAAGATAAAACAAAAAGATCAGTTGGAGAACAGTGTAAAGAAGGTTAACTATGAGATGTATGTTTCTTTCTTGTTATTGCACGTTGCGCATGTTTTTTGGCTGCTGAATGAAAGTTTAAGGCAAAAGTTTGACACAATGTGGCAGCAGCATGCATGGAGAAGCAGCAAGCATGCAGCAACAATTCAAGTTAAAAAATAATTGTTATAAACTATATCGATAATTTGTTTTTTTTTTTATATATAACTAGCTGCATTATATGGATGTAGATTGTAGTTGTTGTTGTTGTTCTTGTTGTTGTCGTCGACATTTTAATTTTGTTTTAATTTTTTTTTATTTTTATAGCGGCATCAATTATGGCGCACATATTATTGTTTCACCATTGTGTTGTTGTCGGTGTTGTTGAGGCCGCCGTTGTTGGCTGGCCGGGCAGCAGAGGCTACTGTTAGTAAACAACCGGATGTTGTTCAACATTACTGGGCAAATGTTGTAATTGCATTGCTGCACGCGCCAATGCACTTGGATCGCTTATCAATGCTATTGGCACCTGTGGCGGTGCCTGCTGTTGTTGCTGTTGCTGTGGCGGTGCCTGTTGATGTGCCTGTTGTTGCTGTTGATGATGTTGCTGCTGTTGTTGTTGCTGCTGCTGCTGCTGTTGCTGCTGATGTTGATGATGTTGTAATGATAATTGTAATAATTGTTGCTGCTGCAATTGTTGTTGCTGCTGCTGATGTGCAGCAACTGCAGCCTGCTGCTGTTGTTGCTGTTGCTGTGCAGCAACTTGCTGTTGATGTTGCTGATGTGCTGCTGCTGCTGCGGCTGCCTGTTGTTGTGCTGCTGCTGCTGCAGCTGCTTGTTGTTGTGCCGCTGCTGCTGCTGCCGCTTGTTGTTGTGCAGCCACAGCTGCTGCAGCTTGCTGTTGCTTTTGCGTTTGCTGTGCATTGTGCGAGATTAATGAGCTAGTCACGAGCGGCACCAGGCCGGGCGTTAACTGGACGGCACCAGCGCCAGCTGCTGCGGCGCCTGCTGTTATCTGCTGTATAGTGTGCATAGTTGTTGTTGTCGAATGATGCGGAACTATAAGATGACAAAGCAGAGAGAGAGAAAGATTAGTAAATGTTTTAGGCAATAGAACAAAGACACAAGTTTCTCTCTGTGTTTTTCATATGCAACTCACTTATGATCGGTTTCACTTCCTGCTTAACTTGTGTCAGCACACCAGCTGGTATTTGCGGATGTGGATGCACTGGTGGTGGCGGCATCATAGCATCCGGATGATTCATCTTCATGTGACGCTTCAAATTGCCACGCTCAACAAATGCCTTGCTGCACAATGTGCACGCATGCGGTTTCTCACCCGAATGCGAACGCATATGCGAGACCAAATGACCTGCGAAACGTACAGATTAATTAATAATATATATAGAAAATAATTTCTTTTTTTTAACAGATTTTGAAAAATTTCGATAAGAAAAACCAAAATAAGGGGAAAAAGAAAATACAGCAAAAATAATAGAAAGCAAAAGTGGGAAAATAAGGATTTTCTTCAGTCGACGTTAGTCGAAGCTAAAGTCCAGCTATGCATGCTTGCGATAGGGCAGTGATTTATCTAGGGATTTTGTGCTTCTTTTTTTTCTTTTGGAAATGAGAATTTCAGGATTTCAGGGTTTAGGGTGTAGAGGCAACCTTAACCAAGGGAACAGTGCAACAAATACTATTACGGAACTTATAAATATTTAAAAAAAACAATTATGAGGCATATACATATATAAATGTAATTTATCGATAATTATCGATAACTATTAGCGATTAATATTATCGATTTATACCAATTTATATACTTACAGATGATACAACTTATCATTATATAATAAATATATCGATTTTAAAGGTTCGATAAATTTTATCGATAACACTACATTTTCTCAACTATATGTCTCATTAAACAAAAGCTTAATACATTAACTATACTGTAAATTACTATACAAAATTAATGCAGATTATTGATAAGTTTTATAAAAATCGATAATTGAATTTCGATAGGCAATGAATTTTTTTTTAAGCTATGCTTTAATATTATTGGAGATGCGAATCATTTTATTATAGAAATCTAGTATTTGCAGCAGTATCTCGACAAATAAAAATGATTGAAATGATTGATTGATTGACTTATTGTGGGATTGATTAATTGATTGACTTATTGGGGGATTGATTGATAACAGGGCAACTATGATGCTGAAGTCTTTTATAATCACACGACTGACGTACTGCTTGATTGCCTTACTGATTGATTGATTTACTAATTGATTGGTTGACTTACTAATTGATTGATCGATTGACTTACTAATTGATTGATTAATTGACTTACTAATCGATTGATTAATTGACTTACTGATTGATTGACTCACAATTGACTTACTAATCGTTTGATTCTTTGTTTGACTGACTGATTGATTGACTGATTGATATATCAAAACATACGACTCACCTTTGCATATGAAATTCTTGGGACACTTCTCACAGGAAAAGGGACGCTCACATTCTTGACCCTTGGTATGACTCCGCTGATGGAATAACAGATTACCCTTAAGTGGAAATGATTTACCACACGTCTCGCAAGTGAATGGACGATCACCAGTATGACAACGTGACATATGATTGATCAGATGCTCCTTGCGTGTGAAGGGCTTGTTGCACACATTACAACAATGGGGATTGTCACTTGAATGTTGACGCATATGATTATTCAAATGCTCCTTGCGTGTGAATGTCTTCTGACAGTATTCGCATTTGTGTGGCGAATCACCAGTATGTAGTCGTACATGATTCGTCAGATGCTCCTTCCGTGTAAAGGTCTTCTTGCAATAGCTGCAACGATGTGGCGAATCGCCCGTATGCTGTCGGACATGATTCGTTAGATGCTCCTTGCGTGTAAACGTCTTAGTGCAGTAGGTGCACTTGTGCGGCGATTCGCCTGTATGTTGCCGTACATGATTAACCATGTGATCTTTGCGTGTAAACGCTTTTGTGCAGTACGTGCACTTGAACGGTGTCTCACCCGTGTGCTGGCGTATATGATTAACCAGATGCTCCTTGCGTGTGAACGTCTTCATGCAGTATGAGCAGCGATGCGGTGACTCTCCTGTATGCTGTCGGACATGATTTAATAAATGCTCCTTGCGTGTGAACGTCTTTGAGCAGAAATCGCACCGATGTGGCGTCTCGCCTGCTTGCGTGGTAAAATGTATGAAAGACAAAAGAATGTACAAATCAAACACATAACAGATTAGTAATCAATTATCGATAAATAATAATTATAAATATATATAAAAATATAAATATGTCATGTTTGCAGTTTATCATTGTCTGTTTGTTCTGGTTGCAGTTATACGAGTTTTATTTTATTTTTGGCAATTTTTTGCAATCAATTTTTGATTTTTTAAAATTTAGCAAGATTTATTTTTATATTTTATAAATTTTAAATAATTTTAAAATTCATTTTATTCAATTTTTTCTTGCGGTTGTCACTGCTCGCCTTGCATCAATCGCGCAAATATTGTTTGTCTGTCGTTGCTCTTGTGCTTGTTGGAGCAAGAATATGTGTTATCAGAGTTTCACTGTTTGTCTTGCACTTGCATTATGCTACTGTACATGTGTTCTGTCTCTCTTTCTCTCTCTGTGTCTGTCTGTCAATCATGTCATCAGTCAATCATTTATTTTCTTTTATTAATTTCATCATCAGTTCGGTTTGTGTCTCTTTACCTGTATGCCAGAGTATGTGATTGGTGAAATGCTCCTTGCGGCTAAAGCTCTTGCCACAGATTTCGCAACGGAACGGCGTCTCGTTAGTGTGGGAGCGCATATGGTTGGCCAGATGCTCCTTGCGTGTATATTTCTTGCCACAGACATCGCACTGATGCGGTGTTTGACCTGTTTTTTTTTTATTTTTTTTTTTATATATATTTTTTTTTTTTGGGGATTGTACACAAAATAAAGAATAAAATTGTATAGGGTAAAACTTATTTTCTTGTTGTTGTTGTTGCTAATTAGGCGCAAGCATTACAAAAAAAAAAAAAAAAAAAATTATTAAAAAAAAAAAAAATGTAATGAAAAAATTTCTAACGCGTCTTTTCTTACTTTCACATAATGCTTATTATCTAAAAAAAAAATTCTTTAAAATTATTTTTAATTTAATTCTTTAAAATTATTTTTAATTTTAATATATTTTTTTTTACCCCTTCAATACAAAAAAAAAAAAAAACAAATAAAAATAAAATAAATTTAAATTAAAAATAAAATAAAAAAAAAATAAAAATAAAAATAAAAAAAAAATTTAATTAAAAAAAAAAAAAAAAATTCAAATAACAAAAAAAGAAAAATAATTTTAATGAAAAAATGTAAATAAAATGATTAATAAATTTGTAAGCATTTTTTTTTAAATATTTTTTGTTTTTTTTTTTTAGTTTGAGATAAACGTAATATCCCCCGGCACCGCTATGTGTGTGTGAAACTGGCCGTGTGGCTTGCGTTTGGGTTCTCGAACGAAGCGAACGGAGGCTCGGCTTTTGTGGTTGGCGCATTGGGCGTGGTGGTGTTTGTGGTTGTGGGCGTGCTTGGTAGTCATGTGAAGCGTATGTATATGTATGTATGTATGTATGTATATGGATAGGATGTGGATGTGTTTATGTGTGTGTGTGTACCTGATACTCTGCTAGAGCTAGAAAAATAATCAACTATTTGATTAATTTTATTTTTTTTTTTACAGTGAATACCCCTACAATTTAATTTATTTTTATTGCCAAAGTTGAGTGGCCCTAATGTTTGTTGCGCTGATTTTGTGCATGAACGTAAAGTTCGCTTAAAGCTATTAAAAAGCTGAAACTAAACATATGTGTGTAGGTGTGCGTGTGTGTGTTTATATGTATATATTTGTGTTATGTTAATGCCTATTCGACCCACTGTATGTATGTGTGCTTGTGTGGCTGTGTCTGTGTATTAACGCCAAGGCAAAGGACGTTGACAATCGACAAGCAGCAACATACGAACGTTTTTTCATTTCGTTTTATCTTTCTTTCTTTACAATGAGATGGAGAAAGAGTGTGGAAGTCGATACAGTAGGGAATGTTGATAAGAACAGCAGAGAGTACGTTACATTGGAGGAAGGGGGAGTTTGTGAGGTACACAGGAACAAGTATCGCAAACGAAGACGATCGCAGGTAATGGAAATGTTGTTGATTTTGAGGGATTTGTGGAACTTTATGGAATGACAATGATGATGAAGTTGATAATGAGTGAGTGAGTGTAATGAAGTTTGGGTATATGAAGATGAGAGTAAGTTGAGTGAGCGAGTGAATGCATGAATGAGTGAGTGAGTGTGTGAGTGAGTGAGTGAGTGTATGTGTGATGTTGGCTTAGGGGGAGGAGTGTTATGAGCGGTATGAGCGAGTATTGAGCGAGTGTTTTTTTTTTTTTTGTGGAAAATGTACCATAAGCTGAATAACAATCGATACAAAATTATCGATTAGTAAATGTTGTTTAATCAAAATCAAAATGATTTTATTACTAATTGTGATAAATGTCGATATTTTTATCGATAAATTTCTAATTTGTTTTTAAATTGATAACAAAAACTGTATAAAATTATTCACATAAACAATACCAAAAAAATTTGTTTAAGTGTTACTATCGATAAATGTCGATATTGTTATCGATTATTAAAAAAAATTCTTCTTAAATTGATAACAAAAACTGTATAAAATTATTCACATAAACAACACCAAAAATGTGTTTAAGTGTTACTATCGATAAATATCGATATTGTTATCGATTAATTTGAAATTTGTTTTTTTTAAATTGATAACAAAAACTAGATAATTTTTCACATAAACAACACCAAAAAAAATTTGTTTAAGTGTTACTATCGATAGTCTATCGATATATCAAGTCGATAGTTAAACAGCTTTAAATTATATAGGATTTATTTATTTTTTTTATATTTTGAAAGCATCAGGCGAAAAATAGGAACGTTGTAAGTGTGATTTGTGGTAAGTGAGGTGAGTGAGTACATAAAAAAAGAACAAATGTAAGGATAACTAACTGATAGGCAATATATATAAAGATGTTATCGATATATATGTATGTAATGCAGGAAGCAAACAAGCATAATAAGCAATGCAAGATAGAAAACAGTATGAGGTAGGAAGATAGGAAGCAGACGAGGAAGAGAAGTACTACGCACAAATGAGTTGCGGTTACTTGATTGATTTAATTTTTGATTGATTGAACGAAATTGATTGATTTGACTGGTTGGTTGGTTTGGTGTGATGTGATGGCTGTTGATATATATTTATATAGACAGATATATTATTTATGTATAGTACTATATATATATATAAATATATATCTTGTGATCTGTAGCTGATTTTTTCTTCTTGTTTTTGTACTCTACTTTAATATCGAAAAAATCGATTTTTTTTTTCTTTTTCTTTGGGGGGGTATTTCTTCTTTTTTTTTGGTATATATAATTTGTACTTTGAGATATGAAAAAAAAAGGTATTTCGTTTTCTTTTTTTTTTTCTTTTAATATTTTGCTTGGTATTTTTTTGTGGTCGTGGCGCTCGCCGCTCGCAATGTCCGCCCCCGGTCACCAAATCACACTCACCAGTGTGCCACATGTAGTGGTTAACATAGTGTTCCTTGCGCGTGAAGGACTTCTTACAAATATCGCAACGATGTGGCGTCTCACCCGTGTGTTTGCGCACATGATTGACCATGTGCTCCTTGCGTGTAAACGTCTTGGCGCAATACTGGCAACGGAACGGCGTTTCGCCAGTATGCGAACGAAAATGATTGTCCAGATGCTCTTTGCGTGCGAATGTCTTTTGGCAAATAGTGCAGGCGAATGGTTTATCCGTCGAATGCCGTTTCATATGCCGCTCCAGACTTGTATTATTTGCGAATACATTGAAGCAGACAATGCATGTGAACATGGGACCGCCAATATGAATTTTACCATGGCGTGTTAAATCCTGCGATGTGGTAAAACCCTGACCGCATACCTGACACATAAACGGCTTACGCTCGCTGTGGTAGCGACGGTGCACAATCAGCTGATAACGAAATTGGAACATCTTGCCACAAATATCGCATACATGCGTACCAGTGGCTATCGGTGTGCCATCTGGTGCCAATGATACACTCGACTGACCATCGACGCCATGTATGCCGCCTTCCATTTTTGGCATAAGCAACTCACCCGTCGTCGTTGTTGAATTGTTATTACCATTGTTATTACCCCCGTTATTGTTACCGTTATTGTTACCACCCCCATTACTGCCTGAGCTAGTTGTGGTCACCGTTGTGGCGCTACCTTGTTGTGTTCCAGTATTAGTGCTAGTCACTGGCGCTTGTTGTTGCTGCTGTTGTTGTTGCTGCTGTTGTTGCTGCTGTTGTTGTTGTTGCTGTTGTTGTTGCTGTTGTTGCTGTTGTTGTTGCTGTTGTTGTTGTTGCTGTTGTTGTTGTGCTGTTGCAGCTGCTGATGCTGCTGCTGCAGCCGCGGCTGCTGCATTGGCCGAAGCCATTACAGCAGCGACGGCTGCATTATTTGTGGACGCCGCCGCTACTGCTGCAGCGGCGCTCGCCGCATGCGTCGTCTGCGGTGGCAATGGCGGTGGCGGTGGCAATTGCGGTGGTGGCAATTGACTGCCATGCACAGCTGCCACATGATTAACCACATCGCCATGGATTTTACCAAAAACTTCGTGATACGTAAATAATTGCGATATATCCTCAATGTTCACTTTATACATTTCAAGTCCGTGTGGCGGCTTACCGCTAACGTCTTCCTTATTATTATGATCGCTTGCTGCTCCTTTACTGGGTAATGGCGGTGGTCCGCCCAAGGAGATGGTGGTGCCACCGCCAGTGGTCACCACCGGTGCAGATACCACCGAAGGTGCCGAACTGGCAGCGCTCACGTGCTGCATTTAGAGAAAGACGAACGAATTTTGACTGCCTTTTGTTTTAACACCGTTAACAAAAAAAAATTATTTCTATGCAAAGAATATTTTTTTATAGATTGCTGGTTGGTGATGGTGATGCAGCAGCTGCTCTGCTGTTGCTGCAACTAGCTATTAAAGCTAAGTTACTTTTCAGTTGTAATTGTTGTTGTTGTTGCTGTTGCTCTTTTATTGTTGTTGCTCTTGTTGCTGCAGTCTACATACTGTTGTTGTTGTTATTGTTGCTGTTGACTGTCGGTCGACTACTTTTACGCTGGCCGTCGTAGCTACAAAAAGTCAAGTGGAATTTTTGTTGTCTCTGATTATTTGAAATTGTAAAATTGCGATAATAATAATAAAAAATTATTTTGATTGCAGCCACACTTGAACAATTTACCATAAATCTTTATACTAAGCTTCTAGTCCCAGCTACTAGGACATGCCTATAAAGTGCTCTGCTTCTTCTTATTCTTCTTATTGTTGTTGTTGTTGCTGTTCAATTGCCATTGAAATTTGTTTCGCACCTGCAATAAGATTGAAAGATATATGAGAAAATGTAAAGTAATGAAATATTATTAAATAAAATTAGCTGAGATTTCATTTAATATTCTTTAAGTTTACTTTAAGTTTCAAATTTATTTTTATTTTATTTCATATATATTTTTTTTTTTTTTTGCAACTGTTTTTATGTAGAAAAAAAAAACGTATTAGTATTATTTTCACAATTGTGCAAAAATTCTTATTAGCAAATGTTATTGCAACTGTTATTAGTATTAAATTTCATTTAACAGTGCAATAACAGTGCAATAACATTGCATCAATGATTGCATATACACAACCAACAATTACAGTATTAACAGTTAACAGTTGCGCTTAGCTTTAACGAAAAGGCATTTAATACTTTTATTGTTGTAACTACAGCAACTGTTGTTGTTGTTGCTGTTTTTGTTATTGTTGCACTTTTTGTTATTAGTGCGCAAATGTAAAACTAGTGCAGTGCATTGACAACTGGCGAACGTTAACCCTTTTTCAATGTAACATACATAAAAGTACAGTTGAGCAACTAAAATATATTCACTACACACACACACATACGCACACACACATATGTACATAAATATATATATAGTAAAATATAAATGTATCTAATAGTAGTTATGGTAAAAGATGTTCAAAAATGCTGCTGGGCAGTTTATTGATTTTGTGATAGTAGAAAATGATATAAATTGCCCATTAGCAAAGAGAAGTGAAGAGCGAGAGTATGAGAGAGAGAGAGAGAGAGAGTGAGGAGTTTCAACCTCAATAGAGGATGGGAACATTCTGCACACACACTCTCGCATATAATGAAATGACTTTATATAAATTGTAAAGGCAACAAATTCATACACACACACACACTGACACTTACAGAGTCACACTAACTCACAAAAGCAAAGGGAGAGTGAAGAGAGTGTGTAAGCGTGAGAGAGAGCGAGGCAAAATGTTGGGTGTGAAGTGGGCTACATTGATGATGCCTCGCCTCGTTTCGCCTTAGTCAGGATACAGGATTTAGATATCCAATCAGAGTATGCAAGCATTTGATGGAATTGTTGAGAGCGCGCGCGTTTTGGAGAGTATGAGTATAACTAAAAATGGGAAAATGGAGAGTAAAATTGTGTGGGGGAGTCGCTGTTGCCATAAGGCAGGTGGCTTTGGTGGCATGGATGTAAATATCAAGAAGTACAAATCGATTAAAGACAACGCGTTTTCAAGTATAAGTGTTTGCGAGAATTCTAATGTGTTCGTGTACGTGTATTTGTGTGTATTTGTATGTATGTGTGTGTGTGTGTGAGTAAGTGTTAGTGTATGCGTATGTAAGAAAAACCTCGAGTAGCCTGCGGGGGGGTTAAAGATGTAAGCGGCATAGAAAAAGCAAGAGAGAGAGAGAGAGTGAGAGAGTATAAAAGCAATGCCAATAAGCGCGCGCGCACGAGTGGGGGTTGCGGATGAAGAGATGACGACGGCAACAACAACGACGACGACGACGACGTCGACAGTTGTTTGCATAGGTCCTGACGCTATAGTGTAAGCGCTTAAGCTGCAAAACTTCCTCTTTTCACCTCTCATCTATCCCTCCACCTTTTGCAAAAGCTGCGCTCTCTTACTCTCTTTGTGTCTTCTTTCCATTTAGATTGTTTTCACTGGCCCAGCAAATAATTCAGCTAAACACAGGCGACACACAAACACACACACACACATACAAGTACAATACAAATACAAATACAAAATATTGCGAAAGAGATGGGAAGTGAGAGTGGGAGTTAAATGTTGGGCTGGTTGAGAGTTCATGTAATACGAAAAAGGGCGCCACTTTTTATGTGGTGAGGTAGGAATATATGTACACATGCATATAAAGTCATATATAAACACGCACACACACACACACACATACATAGATATACGTATATGTATATAATACATGTTAAATTGTATATAAAACTCCAGTTAATCTTGCCCGGGAAAATGGGCGGAGCGGGCATGGGAAAATTGTAATAAATCTAAACACTAAAATAACTCTGATAAAATAGAAGCAAAATATTACGAAATAGAAAATTATATACTACTTTTTTATGTGTAGTTTTTTATATTTGTAAATATTAAAATAATATTACTAAAAAATAAATATTATTTATTTTATTATTATTTCTGAGTTTTAATTAAAATTAAATTAATATTCAAACTTATTTAAAATTATAGACAAAAATATTTTTAGAAAAATTATTAAGTACTATTATTTATGTGTAGTTTTTAAATTTTTTTTAAATAAGAAAAAAGTTTTTTGAAGTAAATCAATTTTTTATATCTAGTAAAAGAACTACAATTAAAATTAAAATAATATTTGAATTTATTTTTGGAAATTATATACAAAATATTTTTAGAAAAATATATCATAAAATAAAAATTTATATATTATTATTTATGTGTAATTTTTAAATTTGCAAAAAATAAATAAATAAAAATAAAATTTTGTTATCCCAAGTAAAGCAATAAACAAAATTTAACCGATAATTCATATTACATTAAAATAAAATTAATATTATCAAAAAATTCTAATTGGAAATTATAGCTAAAATGAATGCACAAATTTCAAAGTATTTTTCTATTGTTTTATTGCTTATACACTTACCTCTTGTGGCAATATGAACCAGTATGGGTATTGGCCTAAATATTGTCCCTTCTGTCTCACCAGGAGCAGAAATTTTTACTTATTACGTGTTTATTTATTTTACTGTTAACCGGCTGCTGGCGGGCTGGCTTCATGCACTTTCAATCAGTATTTTGTTACGTTTTCACGAGCAGCAGAGACCACCTGCAAAAAGAGAGCGAACGATAACAGCAGCAAACAGCAGCAATGAGCAACAGTTTGTTTTGTGTTTATGTTTACGCGAAATAATCAAACGGAGACCGCACAGCACAATGTACAGTTGTTTTACCCCTCGTCCCTTTATTAACAATTCTGTCAGCCGTTTCCCACTGTATATGCGTGTGGGTGGAGAAGATATGGTAAACGTATGGATAGACGGACGGACAAACACGGCAGCAGTGCGGTGCGGCATACAAAAGC
>JBAMBR010004506.1:0-103235 GCA_037044475.1 Zaprionus obscuricornis | reverse complement strand
CAATTTTTGGTCTATAGACAAAAAAAAAAAAATAAAAAAAAATAGAAGCAAATCTTATCTGCAAACGGCCTTCCTTTTGTTCTTCTACACACATAGCTTTACTTATTTCTTACTTACTTGCTGGCCCGATAAGCATACGCGAATAGCTGTCATAATGAATGACAAATTAGTTTAGAATCATTTCAACAACATCGAAAATTTGAAATATGAAATGTGAAATTGAAATTGTATTTGAAATTTTGAGTGAAATGTGTTCAAAGATATACAATGGCATTTCGAGTGTTTTTTTCCCCCATCTAACAATTTTATTTATTTTTGCTGATTAACAATTGCTTGTGCAATTTATTCAAGTGTTTAAAAGTGTTAATACGTTTTATTTTATTTTCTTTTCTTTTCATTTCATTTCATTGCTGTGATGAAATTATTAGAGCTGGCCTAGGCGTTACGCCATGTGCAAATCATTGTGCAAAGTCTGGCCTGCAGACGAATCCGACGGCAACGATGATCCTGAATAAAGTTTTTGATTTGGCTAAATGCGAACAGCTTCATGGATCGTTAACTGGTAAGTTATAATATTTTTATATATATTTTTCAAATATTTAAATAATTTTTAAGAAAATATTTGATAATTTTTTTTTGCATTTTCATTTTATTTATATATTTAATAATATATAAATAATTTTTAAGAAAATATTTAATTATTTTTTTTGTTGCATTTTCATTTTATTTATATATTTAAATAATATTTAAATAATTTTTAATTATTTTTTTGTTTGCATTTTCATTTTATTTATATATTAAAAAAATTATTTCAAAATTTTTTTTTTTTTTTTTTTAAATTGCAAATTTTCTAATATTCTTGCACAATTTATTTTTTTTGTAACATTTTTTAAGACATTAAAAAATAATATTTTATAGTTGAAAATTAATATAATTTTTTTTGTACAAAATAATTTTCATTTAATACTTTCATGGTTTTCAATATTTTATATATATATATTTTTTAAATAAATAATAATTTTTAATATTAATAAATAATAAATTTAAGTGTTATTTTTTTTTTAAATAATTTTAAATCAATTTATTAAAGAAATAAATAATTTATTACTATAAAAATATAAAAAAAAAATAATATTTTATTTAATAATATAAAATAAATTCATAAATTTTTTTTAAAGTATTTTAAATAAATTTTGTACACCGTCAAATTTATATAATAGTTTTAATTAAAATTTTAAATTATTTTATGCCATATTTTTTATATTTATATTTATTACATAAACTAATGCAAATTCTTCTTCTTCTTCTTCCACTTTACTTTTTTTTTTGCAGTTGCTGCATGCAATGACGTTGAAACAATCAAAACCTATGGCAATCAACTCTGTATGAGTTACTGCCAGCAACGTAACAGCACATTGCACGGTTGCAGTCCATGCCAGTTGTTAAGTATTTTAGATGTGGCCAGTACTGAGCAGAGTATGACTTCACATGGTTCCGCATTAGGTGAACAAATGAGACAAATGGCACAGCTGGCCATGCTGGCAGATGAGACAATTGAAAGTAAAGCTGAATTCTCAGATACACCAGACTGGAACGAAATGTGCAAGGCGCTCTGTAAGACTGGCGATGGCGGGTCATTGTGCAACTGTGATTTATTACCATTTTTCAGCTAAGCTTATATATAAGCTTTGTCTGATTCAGGTGTATAAATCACAAAATAATTTTATTAAATATTATTATTATTCAACGATATATAACTATATCTATATATAATATTTCGTTATCTATTCGAGAACACAAACAAAAAAAAAAGTTTTATTTGGTGTTGCACTCTGCGACAAATTTTCACACTCTACATATTTTTTTTTTTGGTTGGTTTTTTTTTTTATTGGTGTGTTAAATGTTTGCTAGTGTTGTTTTTTTTTATTGTAATTTTTACTGTTTGTTAATTGCGAAAATGTTTTAGTTATAAAATGTAAAAGGCAAAAAAAAACTATATAAATATATTTATATATATAAACAGATATATATATAATTATATATCTGCGCTGCGATAAAAAAAATCGCAAGCAAAAAAAAAAAAAAAAATTCCCTATGCGAATCAATTAATTTGTAATTAATTTCAATTAATAAGAAATAAGAAAAAAAAAATTATCAACACTACAAAAAAAAAAACGAAAGCAAAAGTAGAAAAATGTTGAAAGCTAAAGCAGCTAAAAAAATCTAATAACAACAAAATCACTAAGGGCTTCCAGTGCTCAATATATTTGACAGTACTTGAATTTTGTTGCATGCAACAATATGCAACAGAGTTCAGCTGCAATTATGTTGAGATACACACAAATAAACCTAAGTATTAGTTGTAGCAGCAAAACATCAGAAGCTGAAAAACAATTGAAGAAAATTGAAGATGAAGATGATGTAGAAGAAGATGAAGTCACAACCAATTAATATCAAATATACACAACATATCGTCGTAAAAAAAACAAAAAAAAAAATAATAAGAAAAAAAACATATATAATAACACTTTTATTTAATTAACGGAATCAGCATATCAATTTACCCAAAAGGCAGAAGGACAAAAAAACTAATTACAACAACAAAAAATTGATATAAAAATTTACGTTTAATTTCGCAAATTTCGTTATAAAAAAAAAAAAAATTCCAGCATCAATTATATGTGTCATAATTATTATAAAATGTTAATCAAGAGTTTATGTATTTGATGAGAATGAAAAATCTCAAAAATTTATATATATATATATGCATACATATGAATATACATATATATGTATATATACACGCGTATAGCAGCTTCAAATTGTTCTATAAAATCAAATGAGTTGCGATTGCAAATCAATAAAAAAAAAACAAAACTCAGCAGAACTTCTTGTAATTTTTGTTATGCGTGAAACAAAAAAAAAAAACAAAAGACATTTAAAAAAAAAATACTTCTAAATGTATTTACTGCAAATATCTCGATGTGCATAATAATAATTATAAAAAAAAAATTTATACATATATTAATTATGCTAAAAAAAAAAAAAACAAAAAAAAAAGAAAAAAATGTTTGGAAGACATTTTTTTTTTTTGGTTTTTTTTTTCATTTTGAACAACAAGCATTTTGGAAGACATGCGTCAAAAATTGCTAACAACAACATCAAAACTGGCAATTAATTATTATTAAGAGCTTAAAAAAAATGGAAGAATTATTATTTTGAAATTTATAAAAAAAAAAACAAATATATAAAAATATATTTAAAATGCTAGCACACGTTGTTGTGTCAAACGCGACGCTGTGACAGACAATAATTAAATATACTTGAACATAAAAACAGCAAATAAAATATTGCATGTTTCAAGTATTAAAAAAAATAAATAAATAAATATATATTAAAAAAAATATATATAAATATATATATATATGCACATTATGCACTATAAATGTTAGTAAAATATCGTCTAATATATCTTGCACTCTATAAATGTTTGTAATTGCACAATTAGTTGAACAACAAAAAAAAAAGAAAAAGCAGCCGAGTTTTAAATCGATTCAGAGCACATTCATTTATTACTTATTGCGGCTTCAATATATTACAAATCTATCAATGTGTAGCAAAAAAAAAAATAAATAAATAAAAAAACGTTTATCAAATATTTCTATATAAAAATTATCGTCAAATTTTGCACTTTACATTTATGTGTATATGTATATGTGTAAGGCGTTGCGTTTCTGCCATGAATACAAACGCCAAAAAAAAAAAAAAAAAAAATGTCACAATAAAAAAAAATAAAATAAATATTATAATAATAATAAAAAGAAAGAAAGAAAAACAACAACATCATCATCAATTACAATTATAAAATAAATAATAATAATAATAATTATTTATTTATTTTGTTTCTTGTAACTGGCATAGAAATTTGTTGCCACAGCAAATAACAATAACAAAAAAAACAGCAGACAAATATAAATATATAATAATAATAATAATAAACAGTATAACAAATGTGTAGCATGATTAATTAATACAAATATTAAATGTAAACACACTGCTTAATTCTAGTTTAGCTAATAGCCATGTACTGCAAAAATCAACAGTCGTACATTGAAATTTAAAGACAATTCCATATTAAAATGCCACGAAAAAAACAAAAATAAAAAAAATATTAACTTACACTTAAAAACAAAAAAACAAAAAGAAAAACAAAACCCTACATGAAAGTCAAATATATTATGTGTTAAATGTTGTAAAGCCCCTCTAAAAAAAAAACCTGTGTTTTATTTCTATGAATATCGTTTTATTAATTTTACAGCAACTGGAGCATGATGACAGCAAATTTTGAACAAATTGCAATGCTAGGATTCACAGTTAATGCAGTCATGTTATAAGCAAAGTTCAACTGAAGAAATATAGAAGCATATTGTTTCAGATGTCAGTATTACAGATATCTAGAATTTTTTATTTAATCAAATTTCAAGTTTTCTTGTGTCAAATTCTTAAATAAATTTAAAAGAAATTTATATTATTTTTTTTTTATTTAATTTGCAAAGTAATTTCTGTTATCACTTCTAATTAGCTGACGATATGCGCATACAATCAGCACTTGCTGCTCATGATGTTGAATATCGTGTTTATGTACTAAATAAATTATTCTATGCAATTTACGATATTGAACTGCTTGGCATTACAATTGCTTTGCAGTATATTGCCTTGTGGCCCTATTAAATATTAATTCTATTAACGATTCTTTATTTATTTTTTTTTAAATTTAATTTATTTTATTATTATAACATTAAATTATTCACATACATTTATAATACATTATATAATATTAATCTTATATAATATTAATATTGCGCAGCAATTTCTCTTCTCGCACTAAACATTACGCCACAAGCAAGCAGTTCGTACTCATTGCCCATGGACAAGAAAAGTGGCAACTCTTGACATTTGTTAGATCCCATTCCATTGACAGCACGTACACTTCGACACTTTACTTTATGTCTTAATATTTAATAATGCTAAATTATAAATATTTTTAGTATTTTAAAAAAAAAAAAATATATATATATATAATAAAAATAAATAAATTAATAAATATTATATTTAACACAAAAAAAATGATATGATTTTTATTTATGGGAAGAAATTAAGGAAATTCAAATTTCCGTTACAGGTGAGAGAGCAAAAAACATTTCAGAACATGTTAGCGCAAAATCAATTGATTTTAGATCAGAAATACTAGGCGAACAGAAACTAGTAGAAAGTAGCAAAAATCAGAAATTAAATATATTTAAATTTCCGTTGGGGGACAGGGAAAAATATTATATCTATGTTATTTTGGCTGTTAAAATTAACAGTTTCATGTTAAAAGTAAAATTAGTACTGAGACTTACTGTTAGTTTCTGTTCGCCTGGTATTTCAGACTGAAAATCGAATGATTTTGACATTTCTGACATTGACATGACTTGCACAAATTCTCTATGAGATACAAAAGTATCTTTGAGATACAAAAGTATCTATGAGATACAAAAGTATCTATGAGGTACAAAAGTATCTATAAGATACAAAAGTATCTGAAAGATACAAAAGTATCTATGAGATACAAAAGTATTTATAAGATACAAAAGTATCTGAAAGATACAAAAGTATCTATGAGATACAAAAGTATCTATAAGATACAAAAGTATCTTAAAGATACAAAAGTATCTGAAAGATACAAAAGTATCTATGAGATACAATGTATCCTATGTATCTTATAAAATGCAAGTCATGTCAATGCCAGAAGTGTCGAAATCATGGAATTTTCAGTCTGAAATACCAGGCGAACAGAAATTAGTAGCAAGTAGACGGTTGAATATTAATTTAAATTTGAATTTTGAATTTCGCAACGGAAATATTTATGCTACTGTTAATATTAAGAGCTCTTATTAACAGACTAATTTTATGCCGCATGTTAACAATAACAGCAATATTTCAAAATATAAATTTGTGTAGCTACTTTCAGCTAGTTTCTGTTCGCCTGGTATTTCTTTCCTCAAAACAATTGATTTTGTGCCAACATGTTCTACATTTTTTTCGCTCTCTCAGCTGTAACGGAAATTCAAATTTTTTTATTTCTTTCCATAAGTAAAAATCGTATATTTATTATTTTAAATAAAATATTTATTAATTTTTTATTATTTTAATTTTTTTTTATTGTAAATACTGCTAAGAATTTTTACAATTTATCATTATTAAATAGACTTAAATTAATGTGCTGTAGTGTATCCGGCTGGGATTTTATAAATGTCTAGAGTTGCCACTTTTCCGCAGATTTATACCATTTGCTCAGTGGCTCAAGTAAGCAAGCTGCATATACATTTGCATAGCTTGCTTCAAATGAACTGCTTGACATTGCAAGCAGTTTGTTTAGCTACACTAGCAAGCAATGCTGCTTTATCGTCTGCCTTGCACCACTTACATCAGTGTACTGCTTGGCATTGCAAGCAGTTCAAATGCAGTGCAAGCACAACATGTAAAAGCTTTCAAGTTTTGGAGCTTACAAAATTTGATTTGAAAAAGAAAATTTGTTTGTTGATAGTTTCATTTGTTAATACATTTATTTATTTATTTTGTTATTAATTATTATTATACGCATTTTATAAAAGAAATTCAACTTAAATTGGACTCCATTTTCATGTGTTTTTTTTTTATATATATATCTATATAAAAAGTTATTGTAAAAATATTAAGAGTTTTAATATTTGTGTGTGTGTTTTGTGTACAATTATTTAACAAAGTGTTTGGCAAAAATTTTTTTTTTTTGTTTTCATTTAGTTTAGTATTTCTTTTTTTTTTTTATTTGCCAAGTTAAATTTATTTTAACTAATTTATTAATAATAATTAATAATAATAATAATAAACAAGGAAGATACAAGAGTATTGTGCTCGTCAACGTCTAAGACATTGCAACGTTCGTGTTTTTGTTTTTTTTTGTTTTTTTTTGTTTTGTTTAAGTACAAAATAAGGCTAGTGTGGCATTTGATAATGTTGTTGTTGTTGTTCTTGTTGTCAATTCTGATCGCTTTTTGTGTGTGTTTGTATTTAAAAAAAAAAAACAAGGTATAAAACAGACAGTTAACTATAAACAAAGTTAAGATCTGATAGTTCTGAGATAAACGACACCAAATATCAATTTGTATTTTTTTTTTTACATAACTGACATCAATAATTATCAATATAAATATCAATATTTATATATCATATATATATATTTTTGTATGGAGAGACAGAGTATTGTATAACTATTGCACATTATATTTGCATAATTGTTTTTCCTTTTCAGTTAGTAAAATAATTATTAGTTATTACTTATGTTTTGGGCTTATATAAAAAGCTTACATATTAATACAGTTAACATACAATTGGCAAGTATATTATATATATTTTTTTTTCTTGATTATTTTTTTGCTTTTTTTTTTCGTAGTTGTCGTTAATCATTACAGTTTTTTTTTTGTTTAGCACAATCATTTATTTATTTATTTATTTTTTTTATTAGCGAGCTATCATATCTAATATTGTTAAGTGTCTTTTCTCTTTTAAAATTCTTCTTCTTTCTACTGTCTGTCTGTCTATCTGTCTGTCTTTCTTTAGTTTTGTATATTATGCCCATAGTATGTATGTTCTGTTCCGCTGCTGTATTTTGTTCAAGATATTCCGTTAGCTAATCGACATGCGATTAGTTAAACGTCATCATCATTCCGCTGATAATTCATCAATGCGACAGCGTACAGCATGTTCCAGCACTTCTAGGCTGGCATAGTCTAATTCTTTAACCAGACACAAGGCAGCTGATAATAGATTCGAATTCTAACAAAAAACAAAAAAAATGTAGTAAAAATTTTTAGAAAATTTTTCAGCATATATTTTTTACTCACTCGATTGACGGGTCGTCGATGACAACCCAAAAAATTGGCTGACACATTGCTAACGGAATCACTGTAGCGACCCTCGGGACGTCTATAAATAATAATACAAATATATGAATTATAGAACAAACAGCAGCAGCAACAGCAAACAAGTTTTGCAAAATAATATTACCTAGATCTAGGTCTCTCTTCACCCTCCCAATCACCGCCATTTTCACGCGCACTACCATTTCTATAGGCAAAACGTTCAGCGGCAGCATCGGGCCCAGCGCTACGTCGTTGATATTGCAATTGCATTTGACTGCCATAGGGATTATGATGAACTTGTGGTGCCTGATGTTGATCTTCCCATTCATTTAAATCCATTTGACTGTGACGATAATTAGCTGGATAATGTGCTGAACGATCCGGCTGATAGTATTCCTAGTTTTATAATAATAATAGGAATACAACAATTAAAAATGCGCATCTATAACAATCGAACAAAGGGGCAAAAAAAATATAAAAATAAAATAAACCTAGAAAAATGTAATAGGCAGCATTACGAGTTTCGTTATCGATTACAAATAATCGATGCTTACCTTCATCGAGTGTGTTGACATGCTGGGGGGCAGAGGCGTTGGACGCACCTCTCTATAACCAGCATGTATGCTTTCCTGATCGGAACCCGGCGATTGCTATGCGTTGTATGTGTGCGATTGTTATCGATTATTTTTGTTATCGATTGTTTTTTGTTATCGATTATTTGTGTTATCGATTATTTTTGTTATCGATCGTTGTTGTTGTTGTTATTAGTGCATTTATTTTTAGTTGTTGCAGTTGCAAAAGGGAATTAGAAAAAAAATGTTCGTTGGTTAATTATAATTTATAATTGACTTTTGTAGCATATCAAAAATTTACACCAAAATGTTGAGCTTGTTGTTCAAGTCTGTGCTGCAAAGACTGTAGACTGTAGACTTAACCCATTTCTTCTGTTGAAATCTGCGCTAGCGACTAGACTGTAGAGCTAAGTCTTTTCTTCTATTGCTCACACACACAGAGAGACAATGACCTATATTTTATCAGTTTTGCTTTTGGGCAACTCTCTCAAGTAGTGTTGCTGCTGCTGCTGTTGCTGCTGCTTTTGTGGCAATTATGTTGCTTGTCTTTCCGCTTCTCTCTCTCTCTGTCTCATTCTCTTACTCTTTCTCTACTCACTCGCCATTCGCTTGTTTGCGCCACACAAAAGTCAAATACTGTTTGCTGGCACCCAAAAGACTTAACCCAGAAAAACTGTAGAGCCGCGCGTTTTGTTAGACAATGAGCCGCACAGCTAGCAACTAGAACTTTGGAAAA
Organism: Zaprionus obscuricornis; assembly: GCA_037044475.1. Classification (NCBI taxonomy): domain Eukaryota; kingdom Metazoa; phylum Arthropoda; class Insecta; order Diptera; family Drosophilidae; genus Zaprionus; species Zaprionus obscuricornis. Next base: position 93,984 of record JBAMBR010004506.1, on the reverse strand, counting down.
CCTTAACCATGCCAATGTTGTCACTGCTGCCGCTACCACATCGCGTGACTCGTTCACGCGTAACACAGAGCAAAAATTTTAGGACCGAGGGCAACGGCGACACAAGCGAATGTTCGTTCTTGCTTAAGAGCAAAAGGCGAGTGTGCGGTTCAAGTGTGACATGCACCACACGCCCCTTACAACAGTCCAAAAAATAATAAAAAAAAACCCAACAAGCTTTACATTGAACTAGTCCATGCGAACAACAAGCTCAAACATTATCATCATTATCATCATCATCATTATCATTAACATTGTAATGATACGTAAAATAGATATGCTAATAAGTTAAAGGGGGGAAGGGTGTGTGACGCTTGCAAACATATTATTACTATGAATAAACTTACATCATATTGATGAAAGGATGTGCGTTGCTCATTTTGTATTATGTTAGATTTAGGCGATGGTGGGAGCGGGGGATCCTGAATAAAATATTTATTTTAGGGTTAGGAGCGCATAGCAAAAATAAAGAATATAGAAAATTATTTAGGTTAGTTCTCATTATTATTATTATTATTATTAGTCATAATGAAGTTATTATTATTATTATGATGATGATTAAGAGAAATACACCTTCACGCGCCATATGATATATAGATAGATGTGCATACTGAACGTGTCTTTTCATACAATTGTATGGCAAATGGTTTTTTTTTTTATTTATTTATTTAGAAAATGTTGAAACGGTTTTTGTGTTTGTGATGTTTGCGAAACTATTTTATTTTTTATTTTTTATTTTTAATTTTTTTATTTTTTTTTTTGAAATTTGATGTCAACAACTCAAAATGATCGATCGAGTTTTATGTGACAAGATATTTTATTTACGACGCATCATAGGGTATAGCACAACGAGTAGAGTCACGCACTTAGCCGACTTTGAGTTCTCAAGAGAACAGAGGAGAAGTAAGTATTGTCTAGCATAGTCGACCATAGGTTACCTAGTAGAATGTGCTATTAAAGCACGATGCAAGTGTAAAGAGTATAGAAAAGCGAGCACAATCAAGCGAATGATAGACTAGGAGTTACCCCTCCCAGTAATATGTGCCGTAAGGTTCTGTACATAAAAATATAGAAAAGCAAGAACAGCAAGAAGAGCGAGATAATGATCGACTATAAGTTACCCAGTAAACTGTTCTGAATATAAGAAGAGTAGAAAAACGAGCATAGTTGAGGAGCATAGTCGACTATAAGTTACTCAGTAGTCTATGCTGCAAAGTTACTTTAGCTCAGTTTGCAATTTTAAAGTCTTTTAAGAATATAATGCTGAAGTTTTTTAGGAGAATAATATATATAAAAATATATTATAGAATTTAAAATTTATAGAAAATATATTTATAAATCTATAGAAAATATATTTATGAATCTATAGAAAATATATTTAAAATATATTTTTGAATATATAAAAAAAATGTATTAAAAATATATTTAAAATATATTTATACATAAATAGAAAATATATTTAAAATATATTTATAAATGTATAAAAAAAATTAATAATATATTTTTAAACATTTAGAAAATATATTTATAATCAATAGAAAATATATTTGTATGTCTATAAAAATATATTTAAAATATATTTTTAAATATTTTAAAAAAATGTATTAAAAATAAATTTATAATATATTTATAATCTATAGAAAATATATTTAAAATATATAAAAAAATGTATTAAAAATATATTTAAAATTTATTAATACATAAATAGAAAATATATTTAAAATATATTTATAAATGTATAAAAAAAATTAAAAATATATTTTTAAACATTTAGAAAATATATTTATAATCAATAGAAAATATATTTGTATGTCTATAAAAAATATATTAAAAATATATTTTTAAATATTTAAAAAAAATGTATTACAAATATATTTAAAATACATTTGTTTATCTATGGAAAATATACTTAAAAAATATATTTTTAAATATATAAAAAATGTATTTAAAATATATTAAACTCAGTCACAAGTTTCAATATAACTTGCACTTGCCTAAATTCAACTTTTCCTGATTAAGAATCTGTATATAGAGAAATTTCAAGCTACCCAACAACTTTAACATACTGAGGAGAGTATATAAAAAAATGTAATCGATTATTATTTAGAGCCACGCGAAAATCGTCAATGTTTTTGTAATTAAGTTAAAGTTCAATTAGAGTTTGTCATGGCATTAAATAATTATAATTTAAGCCAAGAAAATGAATATGCAATATGTGCACGGATTTACCTTTGTGGGCGATGCTGGTTTTGATGTTGATTTTTGATCAGTTTTTGAATCATTGACATTGACATTGACATTGGCAACGGTTGCTGTTCCATCGCTTTTGCTAGCGACCGGACTTGCTAATTTTGGCGTCTAGTTGTTGTTGTTGTTGTTAATGAATTAGTAAATAATGGAAGGGGGGAAAATATAAAATGCAGTTAGTCGTTAATGTGATTGTGAAGGCGCATTAGTTGACATGTATGTGTGTGTGTGTGTGTGCAGCAGACATGGCTAATGACATGCAGTTACCTCTTTCATTGGACTTGAACTGCGACGCGGCATTTGAACTTGTTGCTGCTGCTGTTGCTGTTGTTGCTGTGAATATTGCACTTGCTGCTGTGGTGAATTACGCTGCTGTTGCTGCTGTTGTTGCGGGGGAGAATTACGTTGCTGTTGTTGCTGTTGCTGCTGCTGTTGTTGTTGCTGTTGTTGTTGTTGCCGTGCCTCATATGCATCCTCATAGACATCTTCCTCGGCTGCCGACTGATGATGCATATCCATATCACGTGCCGCTTCATCAACTTCTTCCTGTGTTACCTCAATGTTATCCAATTTCTTTAAATTTGGCAATGTGCGCAATACTATTGAACGATAACTGTAATAATCGATATGCATGTTTTGTTATCGATATAATATCAAATATTAAAAATATAATCTTTATACTTACTTTGAACCTGCACGTTCACAGCATGGATTTTCCTCTAGCCATAAAAATCGTAACGCTGGTAAATTTCGCAAATATGCAATTTCACTTATATGTTCAATATTATTTTTACGTAAATATAATTCTTGTAATTTCTTGCAGTCTTCAAATGGTGCCAATGTGCTGATTTTATTAACGCTGCAAAGGAAAAAAATTTAAAAAAAAAATTATTAAAATTAAATTTTATATTTAAAATTTTTCTAAATATTTTTAAATATTTTTATTATTATTTTTTTGTCTAAGTTTTTTTTTTGATATTTTTATGCACTTAAAATTGTATATACATTTTCGACAAATCGTTTAAACAATCAGATCGATCTAGAAAATTTACAGTAATAATTTTATTATAATTATAATATAGCCAGATATTATTTATATAGCATAAACTCTCGAAATTCTTTATCTATCATTTGCAAACATTTTACATTATACACAGAGAGCTTACACTTAATATTATGCAATATTTTAGCAAATTATCATATCAGCTTATCAGCACAAAGAGAGAGAGAGAGAGAGAGAGAGTGTGTGTGTGTGCGAAAGAGCTAGTTATAGCTAAAGATAAGAGTACAAGCGCTGTCAAAGTGCAATAACATTTCATGTTGTTCAATTGCATCTTTGTCTGCATCAACGATATTTGCATTAAACAAGGAAAACCTTTTTATTGCAATTCACTGAACATAGAGAGAGAGAGTGAGAGAGGGAGACAAAGAGAGAGAGAGAGAGAGAGATAGAGAGAGAGAGAGGGAGGGAAGAGCAGAGCAATATTATGCTTGACGCCCATTTATGGTAAAATTGTTGCTGTTCTTGCTGTTGCTGTTGTTGCTGTTGTTGCTCTTGTTGCTGTTGTTGCTGCTGTTGTTGCTGTTGTTGTTGCTGCTGTTATTGCTGCTGTTGTTGCTGTTGTTGCTGCTTTCTGCTTTGTCTGACTTTGGAATTTCGAATTTATTGTGCTAGGCAATGGCAATGGCGTAGGTCGACAGCAACATCATCATCATTATCATTATCATCATTATCATCATTATCATCATCAACAACATCAACATCAACATCATCATCAACATCATCATCAACATCATCAACATCAACATTATCAACATTATCAACATTATCAACATCATCATTATCAACATCATCATTATCAACATCATCATCAACATCAACATCATCAACATCATCATCATCAATCATCATAGTCGTCGCTGCCGTCGTTTGCTGAAGTTGTCTCTTTAACCATAAATCAGTTCATGCTGCCACGCGCTGCTATTCTATTCTAATTTTCTTACTTATTACTCATACGTAGCGTTTGCATGTCACAAAATGCTTTGATTAAGAATAGAGAAAGAAGAATAGAAAGAAAAAAAAATACTAACAAAATATTGATTTACATTGCGTGCTGTTGGCACTTTTGCACTATGTAGATTTCATTGACATTAATATATATATTTTTTACCTCAAACTACTTGAGAAAACTAAGTGGCACAGCGTTAACCTTGAAAGACATTGATGCCACAACATTAAGTAGAAAAATACGAGATATATATATAAAATGACTTTGACTTGTGGTTTGTGCTATGCGCCTAGTGGTTATAACCCCATCTGAGTATCATGTGCTAGTTAACAAAATGCTATAAATAAATATAGAAAATATTTCTGATATTTGTTTTGGAATGAAGCAACAAAAGGGGAGGAGGAGAGCAGCAGTGGGGCAAAGGGAATGCATAGCTTTTGGCTATGTCTCCAAAAAAAAAAAAACTTCTAGTGGCAATGCACTCAAATGCCATTTACGAGCTGCGAAGTTGTGCATAGAGATAGACAGGCAGACAGAGAGACAGAGAGACAGATAGAGAGACAGACAGACAGACAAATAGATAGACAGACAAATATATAGACAGACAGACATAGATCTCCGCCTAAGTATAGAGCAAAGTGTCTGCTGTGGTTTTCTATTTTTTTTTTTTTATATATATTTTTACACTTGAAAGTCTTCAATTGCTGTGCTACAATTGCTGCAACAATCAATTCATATCTTATCGCCTTTCAACATGCTGAGGCAGACGACAAAAGCAAATATAGCAACAAATTGATATAATTAAAGCACGCGCAGCAGTAGCAATAGCAGCAGTAACAGCAGCAGCAACAGCAGCAGCAGCGTCAAATTTGCCAATTTCAGCGTAATTAGCAATGTGAAAGAACAAAAGAAAAAAGTTAGAGGTGCGAACTGACCTAGACGATGACTGGCACAGCTAGCCATAGGCAAACTGTGAATAAACAAAACTGCCGACTAGTGATAAGCGCTAACAACAAGAACAACAGGAACAACAGCAACAACAACAACAACGACAGCAACAACATCTATGACAACAACTGCTGCTGCTGTTAATGTATATGCTTGTCACAATTCTTCACTCGTGCCACACTGTTTTGTCTGTGCAGTTCGTCTGTCTGTCGAGCTGTTAGCTGTCTCTGCTGGCATGGCCGTCTGTCTCTTTGTCTAATTGTCGGCATGTCTATACATGTTCATCTTCCTCTGTTCTTCTCTATTCATCTGCTCCATGCTGCCTATCTGCAGGCCAGCCTCTCTGTCTGTCTCTGTGTCTGTCGGTCCGTCTGCTCCGTTTGCCTGTCTTTTCCTTTGCACCGTCCATCTCTCTCTCTCGCCCTGGCCCGTCTGTTTTTTCTCTCTCTATCTCGCTCCCTTCCCGTCTGTCTCTATCTCTCCCTGCCCATCCATCTCTCTCTCTTCTTCCTGCCCCGTTCGTCTTTCTCAATCTCTATCCATGCCTTGTCCGCTTGTATCTCGCTCCCTACCTGTATGTCTCTCTCTCTCTCTCTCTCTCTCTCAATACCTTCTGTCTCTCTCTCTCTAGCTCCCTACCCGTCTGTCTCTCTCTCTCTCTCTCTCTCGCTCCCTAGCTGTCTGTCTCTCTCTCTCTCTCGCTCCCTACCCGTCAGTCTCTCTCTCTCTCTCTCCCTACCCGTCTGTCTCTCTCTCTCTCTCTCGCTCAATACCTTCTGTCTCTCTCTCTCTCTCTAGCTCCCTACTCGTCTGTGTCTGTCTCTCTTTCTCTCTCTCGCTCCCTACCCGACTGTCTCTATCTCTCTCTCTCTCTTTCTTTCTGCCCCCTCCGTCTCTCTCTCTTTCTCTTCCTGCCCCGTCCGGTCCGTCCCGCCCATTCATCTTCTCAGGCTTAACTTGTCATGTTCATATGTTCTGTTCGCTTTGTTCCCTAACGGTAATCATTGAGAAGAAACAAAATACTTGTATACCCTAAAAAGAAAGTTCCATCAGTAATGTTAATGACCTCGCCGCCGTATCAGTCGTCGCAGCAGCAGCAATAGCAGCAAGAGTGTCGCATCAGAAAAACAGCAAGATCAGTAAATCTTTTGTATCTTTTGTCTGCTCGTTTTGCCATAGCATAACTTTAAAATGATTCATGCCATCGGCCACTTAAACGTTCTGCTTCTGTCTTCTGTCACCTTTAAATACACTAATACACTGCTAAAAAAACATACTGCAAGAAATTTAACATTTCAAATTTAGGTTGATATTTCATTTATATTTTTATTTATTTATTTTTATATTTTTTTTTTCATATTTCTCTCTATGCATTTATTATTAGTTTTCTATTTTTTATTTCTTTATATTTCATGCAGAACTTTAATGATTATGCAAATTTTCAATATGCTTTGCATACATTGTGAAAGTGGAATTTTATTTTTTATTTATAGGAATTTTTATTATTCATTTAAATTAATTTATGTGTATTGCCATTAAGAGGAAATAAAGAATTTTATATTTAAGAATTGAAATTAGGCATGAAAAGAAATTTTTAAAAATTATTTAAATTAATAAAAAATTAGTAAAATTAAAAAGTAAAATTTTCAAAGATTTTTTTTATGCTTAATTTTATATCAAAATTTTATTATTAAGACGTTATCGTCAATCTATGACAGCTATAACATATAGTTAACTGATCTAGTTCAAATTTGGCAGAAATGCATTAGATATTACTAGAAGGACATCCTGTAAATTTTAATAAGTTTGCTCAACAAACAGCAAAGTTTTTCATACAAAAATGTAATCTCCAAGCGATCCTTGCTATGGCAGCTATACGATATAGTGCTAGGATGCAACTTATTTTGACTTATAGGCAGTGTAGAAGAATGAGCAAGCATTATGTCAAGTTTCAGTTAGTTAGCTTTAAAGCTAACAGCTTAATCTGGCTTGAAACACTTTTTCATATAAAAATGTAATTTCCAAGCGATCCTTGCTATGGCAGCTATACGATATAGTGCTCCGATGTGTCTCATTTTGATTTATAGGCAGTGTAGAACAATGAGCAGACATTATGTCAAGTTTCAGTTAGTTAGCTTTAAAGCTAACAGCTTAACCTGGCTTGAAACACTTTTTCATATAAAAATGTAATTTCCAAGCGATCCTTGCTATAGCAGCTATACGATATAGTGCTCCGATGTGTCTCATTTTGACTTATAGGCAGTGCAGGAGAATGAGCAAGCATTATGTCAAGTTTCAGTTAGTTAGCCTTAGATACAAGAGCTTAACCTGGCTTAAAACAGACGAACAGTCGAAGAAACAAGCGAATTTGTGTTACGCTGCTGATATGCTGAATAATGAATATGTATAATTTCGACTGTATATTACGCCTTGATATGTATGCGTAAGAAGTTAATTTGTCAAATTAATATAATCATGGCACAGCAGGCGCAGCAGTCTGTGATTAATAATGATAAATGATAAATTGTAGTTGAAACTGAGTTAAATCTGAATTTTATTAATAAGCAAATCTTAAGTATTGCTTTCTCGCTCTCTCTCTCTCTCTTTATTGCTCATTCTCTCTACATGCTGCTTTAATCATGCTGCAGAAAAGCAAGAAAAAAAGAAACCATCTGTTGGCCAGAAGTTTATAGAGAAGCTTGACTTTTTTTTAGCAGACACAGCGCACAGTGCATATAAGGCAAAGGCATAATAAAGAAATTATAAAGCTAGCAATATATATATATATATATATATCTTTATATACTATATATTATATCAAATATTTATATAGATATGCAATATGTTGTGCATATGATATACATATATACGCAGCAAAACGACCTTGACAGTCAAAGCAAATATGATTTGTTTTGCCTTTTAAGGCAGCAACAATGACAACAGCAAGCAGCAGCAACAAAAAACTTGCGTAAAACTTACTTCGGCTTAATGATCATCACCTACATATCATCATCATCATCAAGTGTTCATAGTGTGCTGCTATATACACTAGTCTATATCTTATATAGACTCTCGTCTCAGTCAAGTTGCCTTTCCTCACCTACGCAATGGAAAAGTTGCAAAACCTACGCAATGCTACACTTAAAAACTTACAAAAAAAAAATAAAATAACAAAATTAAAGGCAAAAGTCGTTGTTGCCAATTTTGTAGCTCCCACGACTTGAGCTTGTTGTTGCTGGCTGCTCGCTTGCTGCTGCTGCTGCTGCTTTTTGCATTAATTACGCGCTTGAACATGTCAATGTTTTTTATACTATTTTTTTGCGCTTACTGCTCAAACTGTTGATGATGATGATGATGATGATGCCGCTGCCGACAACAACGCTGTGCGAATGACATCATTTGTATAGCACAAGTATCTTACCGATAGCTGCTACTTATGCCCATATATCTTTCTATTTCTTTCTCACTCTCTCTCTTCCTATCTCTTTCCTACACACACACTTAAATTACGTTTAATTGAATTTGAAATCAATCAAAGCATTTCGCAGGAAATGAGCGTAACGGTTCTTTAATCTATGTATATGTCAAATAACAAAACCAAATCTAGAGCTACTACTACTACTACTTCGATTTCTATATATAAGATATACCATATATATTTATATATATATTGAAGACTTACCTAAGCGCCAAGACTTCAACACCAGGCATACGTTTGATAATATTAACATCGCTGAGATCACTTCCCCTAAAAAAAATAGAGAGAAAAAAATAAATAAATAAATGTAGAAAAAAAAAAATTCCGAATATAATTCATTAAAATATTTAGTAAAAATTCTATGCATAGAAAAAAATTTATTTAAATATTTTGTTAAAAATTCTACAATTAAGCAAAAGTTATCTTTGCGGCATGCCACAGATTTATATACACTTGCAGGCAGCAAAGGAAATTTCTTTCAATTTTTGATCACTTATTCCTATGGCAGCTATATGATATAGTCGTACGATATAGATGAATTTGGCGGACATAAATAAGTCTTCTCCAAACTCAATTCCTGCAAGTTTCAGCCGTAAAACTTAATAGGCAAAAAAGTTTTGCATACAAAAACTTAATTTATGACTGATCGTTCCTATGGCAGCTATATGATATAGTCGTACGATTTGAATAAAATTTGTCGGACATAAATAAGTCTGCTTTCAACTCAACTCCTGCAAGTTTCAGCCGTAAAACTTAATAGCCAAAAAAGTTTTTCATATTAAAACTAAATTTCCGACCGATCATTCCTATGGCAGCTATATGATATAGTCGCATGATTTGAATGAAATTTGGCGGACATAAATAAGTCTGCTTCAAACTCAATTCCTGCAAATTTCAGCCGTAAAACTTAATAGGCAAAAAAGTTTTGCATACAAAAACTTAATTTATGACTGATCGTTCCTATGGCAGCTATATGTTATAGTGATCTGATTCAACTGCTTGCGATATATATACAGCTTTAGGGCATAGGCAGTATGCATGCCAAGTTTTATTGAGTTAGCTTTAAAACTGAGGGACTTCCTGGAGTTGCAACAGAGGGACAGCCAAAAGATCAACGACCTTAGGGACATTGGTACAGGCTGTGCTGCTGTTATTGCTGCTCAAGAACATATATATACTATAGTGACTGCTTATAGATGTTACAGCTTCCATGCATAGTCAATATTCACGGTTCCGGTTAGTGTATCAAAAAAAAATCTAGGCTAAAGATTTTTTTAAGCTTTTCAAGCAAAAGAGTTTTCGTGATGCAGTCAAAGTTGCTACTTAAAGCGCCTTGGATGACGTACAGTCGCACAGCCGCTTGACTTTTAACGGCACTTAAAGTTATGTAGTGCAGCAGCAGCTGCAGCTGTAGCTGTCAGAGCCATGGACACTCGACTTAAAAGCGTTTAAAGTGGCTTGTAAACTGGTTAGAGAGAAAGAGAGAGAGAGAGAGATAGACAGAAGGGATTTGTGTCAACTGCTTGGCTGTCAGACAGACAATTGGACATTACATTAGCTGGTCGACTGCTGCTGCTGCTGCTGCTTGTCTCCCTCACTAACTGTGCTGCAAGTGTAGCCAAGAGTGAAAGCCAATAGACAAAACACAAAAATGGGCAGATCCGCAGTGAGCCAAAGCAAAGCAAAAGCAAAGCAGATCAGATCATGGCCCTCTGTCTGTGTGCAACACACACACTAACTGCACTTGGCTTTCACTGCCCTCTGTCGCTGCTGCTGCTGTTGCCTCTGCTGGTAAAACAATTAACTGTTAACTGAACATTGCATACAAAATAGAACTTACCAACAATTTAATTTTCGAACTAGACTCAAATCCGATTGCTTTGATCGTGCAATTACCATTTCCTCCGTTAGACGCGACATGTTTTTGGTTTTTTATTTTTTTTTTACAAAATTTTTTTTCAATTCAATGACAACAGGTGTCTGTCTGTCTGTCTGTGTCTTTGTGTCACTGTATGTATGTGCTGCACGTTTTGACAAATTTGTTATTTTTTTTTTTTTTTATTTTTTATTTGACGTATGTAAACTATTTACACTCACTGTGCTGCCTATGCCCGCCTATAGGTACTCGCTCTCCCTGCGTATGCGCGCGCGCTCGTGTGTCTGTGTGAGTGTTTGTCTGTTTGTTGTTGTTGTTGTTGTTGTAGTAGTTGTAGTTTTAGTTGTTGTATGTCTGTCTGTCTGTCTATAATGTGTAGGCTTTATGTATATATATTTGTGTATTTTGTATGCTAGATTTGATCGTATTTAGACACCAAAAGGTGAGCAAAAAATAAAATACAAATATACAAAAAAATAAAAAAATAAAAATAAATAAATTTGAAAATAAATTCAAAAAAAGTTTACAAAAAAAAAAAAACGATTTACAGCAGGTTACTACGTTGTTGTTGTCAATTTCGTTGTTGTTGTTGTCAATTTTATTGTTGTTGTTGTTATTGCTATTTAAAATCAACAGCGTATCGTTGCGTGGGCGTGTGCACAAAATTCGTTATTCGTTGTTATTGTTGTTGCTTTTTTCATACGCTAAGCGTCGCCTCTGCTTATCCCTGTTTTTCTATATTTTTTGTGTTTTTTTTTTTTGTATCTTGTCTCTTGCACTAAACTCTCTGCAAGCTAACACACAAAAATATTGAAAAAAAAAAAACAAAAACAAAAACCAAAAAAAAAAAAACTGCCTCGACGTCGTACTAGCCAAAAGCTGGAACTGCGCTGGCGTAACTCACACGGATGACTAAGCGCTGTCTTGTTGCTGTTGCTGCTGCTACTGCTATTGTTGTTGTTATTGTTGTTGCTGCTGTTATTATTATTGTAAGTTGTTTTCTTGTTATTGTTGTCGTTGTTTCTGTGTTGCAGCGATTGTTGCTTTTAACTTATTGCGCGGTTTTTTTTTTTTTTGTTTTAACTATTAACGTAATTCACTTTTTCAAGTTATTTCCCTTCTCTTTCCACTGTCTCTTACTCTCTCGTTAATGCTGTCGCTGTTGCTGTCGCAGTCGCAGTCGCCGTTGCTCTGTTTTTCCTCGTCTGCATTTGCTTAACTTTTACTCTATAAGCAAAATTTGTAGTTTTCAGATTTTTTTTTTAGTCACGCCTTCTTTTTTTTTTTTTGTTTTTTGCATACAAATTCAATAGTTTCGCATCATAATTTGTGAATCGATTTTTCCATATATATATATTTTTTTTTGTTTTGTTAAATCAAGTTGAAAGATGCTCCTGAAAAATTCCTTTACATATGTTTTACACTTCAATGTTGTTGTTGTTGTTGTTGATGTTCTTCTTCTCCTTCATCTGCTTCGATTTTTATTATAAATTGTAAATGAAAACTTTGTTTCATGACTTGCAGTTTATTTATTTTTTTTGCGCTTATATTTTTAATAAAGATTTTTCCCCAATTATTATTTTTCATGCACAATTTTCCTAGCTGACTTTTTACACACACAAACACACATTCACATATACATATATATACAAATACAGCCCCATGCACTGACGACGACGACGACGCGCTCACTATACAGGTATTGGCTTTGCTCGTTACATGCGTGCGAATGAGATAGCAGGACGGGCACGTATTGAACTTAACGTTTCGGTCACTTGAAGAGATAATTTTTGTAATACGTGCGCTCGCAGAGACAGCGCCGCAACGACTGATACTTTGGGGCTGAACGAGAGCTTTTCGTTGTGTTTGTTTACGAATGCCGTGTGAAGCGCAATGCGCGTTTGTCGGTATGCGTGCGCGGCAACAGCAGTTAGTCTATGGCTAATTCTTCGCGCGTCTCATAAGCAAAAATTGAAACTTTTGTTAAAATATGTATAACATTTATCTGCTAATTACAAGCGGTATATAACAAAAAGAAAATAATAACAATTACTTAACTAATTTAATTGTCACTGCCGATTGCAACTATTGTGCGCCTAACATATATCGATGATATTGCACTGCAATGAACATTTATCGATAAGTGATTTTTGTTGTTTATTTCAATTCAAATAAAAGGCAAAAAAAATATTTACAACTTTTCAACGACATTTAAATTATATTAAAGAAAAAACTGCTCAAATTAATTGAAATACAATTAATAAATTATAAATTATGCTGTAGGCATAAAATTATTATTCATATTTTTGTTTAATTTTTTTTTTATTAAAATAAATAAAATATTATTTATTATTATAATATTATTATTATTATTATTATATTTACTATTTTTAAATTTAAATTTTCGTTTCTTTTAAATACAATTTCAATTAGCACGCAACGATACTATCGCATATGCTCAACGATAGCCGCTATCGTTGCAATATCGATAACAGAAATGCAAAATCATAATTTACTCGATGCCAACGAATAGTCGATGGTCAAAGGCTGAACGTGATGACGAACGTGAAAAAACTTCTAAAAATAAATTAAAGAAACTATTAAGCGACGCCTTTCTATAACTTGGCCAATAAAAACAAAAATTATAAAAATTGCCAAATATATACTGTGTATATATATAAAGCTAAATAAACAAAACGAAAGGCACAAACACACACACAAACATACAACAGGCATATGCAAATGTATATGTATATTTGCAGAGACAAGATGTAAGCAAAAGTTAAACGAAAACACGTCGCGTCGTCGTTGCTTCGTGCTGATTTATTTATGAATTAATTTCTCTCTCTATCTCGCGTAGCTCTAGTGCTGCTCAGTGTTGCTCATTTGGTGTTTGAGACATTGTTCACGTTCACGATACATTCGCTGTTCTCTCTCTCTCCCGTTTAATTTGTTTGCCGTTTACGTCGCCGTCGCCGTCTACGTCTGCGTCTTCGTCAACGTCAACGTCGTTTTGAACGTTCGCATATTTTTTTATATGGAATTTTGCAGCATACGTTAGTATTTGTTGTGCCGTGGGACGACAACGTTGTCGGTCGTCTCCTACTATTAAACGTTGAATGGAAATATAATTAATAAACAAAATATATACGCAGAGAGAGCGAGAGAAAGATAGTAAGAGAGTGCGAACGATAACCTTGGACGTTTTGTATATTGCGTCGTCGTCGTCGACGTCGTCGAAGTAAAGGGAATAATAACAAATTGAGCCTCGCTAAAGCATTAGCTAGCGTGCTTCTATTGGAGTTGGCAAACTGGGAGCTGTATAAGGCAAACATCTGCAGAGATAAGGGCGCACACATACATATACAAACGTATATAAATAATAAATAAATCAGACCTGAACATTTCATTAATTCAACAATCAAACAACGCTACGCTATATATACATATATATATATATATATATATATGTATATGTATTTGTATTGCGAAAAAAAAGAGCGCATATATATTATTGGATAGAAACGGCCCACGACGAGATTCAGATAGAACATACACTGCCTGCCGTAAGTCGTTGGACGATTACGTCATCGTTTCAAGCAAAATATCTAACAAAAACATTTCAAGTAATTTTTTTTTTTCTCTTTCTTGGTTTATTTTTTTTTTTTTGCTATTCATAGTAATTTGTACGACTGTAAAATAGAACAAAAAAGAAAAATCTAAAGATGATTCATGTTGGCGAAAACACTTGGAATCTGCGGATACTTATCACAGATCTGCAGGTGGAAAAAACAATACGTGTACGCGGTGATCAAAATATTGGCGGTGTTATGCTACAATTGGTTGATCCTGAAATGCCAAAAGATTGGTCCGATCATGCGCTATGGTGGCCCGCACGTAATATGTGGTTAACGCGCACGCGCTCCACACTCGACCAAGCAGGCGTACAATCTGATTCTTTTCTACATTTTACACCAATGCATAAAACGTTACGTGTACAATTACCAGATTTAAGATATTTAGATTATCGCGTTAATTTCTCTATTAAAACATTTGGTGCTGTGGTAAATTTATGTAAAGATTTGGAAATACGTTATCCAGAGGAATTATCATTATGCAAACCCATTGATCAGGAACATTTAAAAAAGAATTTCTCCAAGTTGCCACAAAAAATGATACCTGTTGCCGAAGCCAATGGCACTGCATATCTACAACCAGCACCAGATACTAATTCTTTTGTGCCCATAACAAATGCTTATAATGGCAGCAATGGTAGCCTGGATCGATCACATGGCAATGGCAATTTATTGTGTGCACCTACATCACCCTATGGCACTACACCACGACGTGCTGCTACAGCACCAGGCACACCAATAAGTTCACCCACCGGCACTTGGCGGCATAATAATTTGAATGGTTATAGTGCCTATGATTCTGGTTCAAGTTATGGTGATTTACAGGAGAATTTAAGTATTTCACCACGTTCTCCTAGTCCCGATGTGCGTGCACGTTTACTGCGACCCAAAACATTGGTGCAAAAGGCACGACTTAATGTTGGCTGGCTGGACTCATCATTGTCCATAATGGAGCAAGGTGTACGGGAATATGATACACTATGTCTACGCTTCAAATATTATACACTCTTTGATCTAAATCCTAAATATGATCAGGTGCGCATTAATCAATTGTATGAGCAAGCTAAATGGTCAATACTTAATGAAGAATTGGATTGCACTGAGGAGGAGACACTTATGTTTGCCGCATTACAATTTCAAATAAATCAACAAACGGATTTAAATCCACATGGACATGATTCTGGCATTGATACCAATAGTCCAAAGAATGGTGCCGATGATGATATTGATTCAGCACTTAATGAATTACAAATAACATTAGAGGGACCCAATGCTAGTAATGCTGCTGGCAATATAACACGAATACCAGAATTATCCGATTATTTGCGTTTCCTTAAACCGCAAATATTTACGCTAAAGGGTTATAAACGTTACTTTTTTACCTATCGCGATTTACATTTACATTTGTACAAGACAAAAGAAGATTCACAACGTGCTGCACCAAGCATTAGCATCAATTTACGCGGCTGTGAAGTAACACCCGATGTACATTTGGCACAAGGTAAATTTGCTATACGTTTAGAAGTGCCACCCGAAGGACGTAATGGACCAAATAGTGAATATTGGGTACGTTGCGATACAATGGAACAATATGCCAAATGGATGGCTGCCTGTCGTCTAGCAGCCAAGGGACGTTCCCTAGCCGACAGTAGTTATGACAGTGAGGTTAGCAGTATACGTTCACTGCTACAAATGCAAAAGCCACAAGTACAGGCAGCACCATTAAATATAAATCCACGCAGTGTCGATGCCAATGATTATTTATCACCAAAAATGTTGCGTAAATTAAGCAATAAAGCTGTGCAACGTATACTTGAGGCACATGCCAATGTTCGTCAATTGCAATTGATGGATGCTAAATTAAAATATATACAAGCATGGCAATCATTACCAGATTTTGGTGTTACATTATTTGTTATTAAATTCGATGGACATAAAAAGGAGGAATTATTGGGTGTGGCACATAATCGTATAATGCGAATGGATTTAAATACTGGTGATCATATCAAAACATGGCGTTATAATACAATGAAAGCATGGAATGTTAATTGGGGAATTAAATGTATGATGATTCAATTTCATAATGAGAATGTTGTCTTCTCTTGTCTATCGGCTGATTGTAAAGTTGTACATGAATTTATTGGCGGATATATCTTTATGTCGATGCGTTCCAAGGAGAATAATCAAACGCTTAATGAGGAAATGTTTCACAAGTTAACTGGCGGCTGGTCATAAACTAAAAAAAAACAAAAAAAACACCAAAAATAAGAACGAAAATAGAAAGAGAGATAGAAAAAAAAGAGAAAGGGGAAAAAATATATATATTTTTTTTAATGCCAATTTTGTCATGCAAATTGTGCCAAGCACAACAAATTGTCGCATGTTTTTAACAACAAAAAAATTTTATTAGATTTTTTGCTGTGTATGTCTGGTCTGTCTCTCTTTCTCTCTCTCTTTGTATGTGTGTATGTTGTGTATGTGTGTAAATGTTAGAAAAAAAAAAGAAAAGAAAAATGAAAACGTTCAAAAACTAGACTAATACTATGTAATAATAATAATAATTTTTATATACAAAAAGTTGCAACTGTGCAACATGTGTTGTGCCTTTTAAAAACGAATCAACGAATTCAATTTACAAACAAGAAAAGAAAAAAAACAAAACAAACAATTTTTTATATGTCCAATAATTGTTTACGCCGTTTAATCGTTAACATTGTAAAACTATAACAAAATGCTAATTATTTAAAAAAAAAAAAAATAAAAAACAAAATGTTTATTTCATCGAGTGGCCTTGAAAAACTAACCAGACAATTTTTATATATATATATTGTGTATATTTATTAAACAAATTAATAAGCAAATAAATTATTTGATATGTTTTTTAATGAACGTATAAAAAAAAAAAACAAAAAAACAGACTATTTTTTTATATCATCATTTGCATATGTAAAAAAAAAAAAAACTGACGATACTGTGCGCATATTACTCATTGAGGGGCGTTGCAAATCTCATTTTGTTGATGCAACAATTTTTTTTTTAATAATATAAAGCGTGCTATTGTTATTAATAACTGTTATATATATATTTTTCATTTTTTTTTTGTTTTCAATTGAATTGATAAACTCGTCTGTCGTCTGTGGCAATATTTGCATAGTCAAAGGAAGTCATGAACTTGAGCTTTGGGGAGCAGCGCACAAGGCGTATTACATTTGTGTTGATTGATGAGTAAAACGAGTTTTATTGCCTTTGCTGCTTGCTGACCTTGTACAGTTAGTCAAGACATGCAAAATTTAAAGTTGTCCGACAAAAATTTAATTCAATTAAATGTCGAGTGTGACTGCAGCAGCTGCCGTTGTTGCTCCTTATAAGGTCAAAAGAAACTTTAAAGTGTGTTGAACTCGCGCGCGCACTCATTGCGCTTATCGATAATTTGTTCTGCATTTTGCATTTGTTTTTAACTATTTGGCAACGCCATGCGTCAAATTTTTTGAATTTGCGCGCGCTTTGCATTTGTTTTTAGCTATCTGGCAACACTATTTACATTGCAGTTATATCGATAACTAGTGCGCAGGTATGCTCTTGTCAACGTATCGATTCGCACAACGCCGCATGATTTCTGCACAGCAGACATATAAATAACAAAAGTTTTGTGCGAATTATTTAATTTATAACATAAATGGACGATGCCGAAGATCCCATTGTAGACGAGATTCCAGTCTACCTATCAAAGAATCTACAGGACACATTATACCTCTTTCAGTATCCCACAAAAACCGAACTGCCAAATCATGATGATGCCACTGTCGTCAACTGCTGCGTGAAACCCTTTACCCAAGAAGTCAAAGTTGATTTCGGTTGGAATTTAGAATCAAAACATTATGATCGCTTCAAAGCTGAACAATTTGCTATTGCGGCCGATGGTAAAAATACTTATGGTGCTGCGCCGCCCAAAGGTGGTGAACGTCCAACATATAAGCGTGGCATCATGGACAAGCAGGCATTCATCAGCACACGTTCACTGACAGATATCTCAAAATATGTTGTTGGCATTTTTGCAGAAAAGGAATTGCATTTATCACCATTGTCCAGTATTGTGCAATTGCGACCATCACTTAATCATTTTGACAAAGATGATAAACGACGCAAGGCCGAACAGAAGGCACAAAATGATGATTATGATGATGAGGAAGTGGCACAACAAGTAACTGTGAAATTTGCACGTGGCACTAGCGCTGGCGCTGCTTCGGCAAAAAAGACCAAGGAACAGCGTGGCACATATGATAATTTTATGCAACGTATTGTTGATGAACCTTGGTGTGAAACATTTTGGCATGGACGGCATACACCTAGCGCTGAGTTGGCACGACAGAAATTATACAGCACAAATCATATGGCAAATCAATCGTTATCATTGGCACCAAATCAATATTTAACCAAATTGTTGCCACATGATGAACATGTGCAACAGGTGGAAGACAACAGTTGGCAGCGCCCGGTGTATAATAAAGCAATGTTGAAAACGATGCCATTGCTTGAACAATTGCGTGTGCTGCTTAAGGATGCGCGAACACTTTCATTTGCTGATGTCATACATATTATATCGCAGCATATTGATCCGCATGTGAATAGTGAAAAAGTGTTGGCATTGTTGCCACAGGTAGGCATCTTGCTGCATGGCAATTGGTTGCCAAAATCAGAGATTGTCTTTCCCGAGCAGATACTATCACATGCCAATGGTGTAGCAGCAGAACAAATGATACGCGCCAGAGATTATATAGTAAGTCATCTTCACAATCTTCCCATGTCATCTCCTGTCTAATCTTTATATATCTGCCTTCACAGCTTTACAGATTCTCACGCACTCAATATCTGCATCGTACACAGCTAATGACTGCCGTACAATTACCACCCGCTGAGACATTGGATGTGCTAAAAACTGTTGCGCGTGTTAATGCGACGAAACGTTGGGAATTGTTATTGCCACCGGATAAAGAATTCGAACAAAAGCATACGGAGCTAGTGCAGCGGCAGGAGTTACATTGGCGTGCCATTGAGCAAATGTATAGTGAAATGGATTGGGCTAAGGAATCGAAACGTGTGCGAAAGCGTTCAACGCGTAAAAGTGAATCACAACAGCAGCAGCAGCAGCAAATAACGACAACAATGCCTCCACCAGTGTTGGCCACTGAGACGTAGCAATAAATGAGAATTATTTCAATATTATTTAAATGAAACAAAACATGTTAATTTTGTTATACAAAAAAGAAAAAATATATTCGAATTGTATAAAATTGTACAATAATTTATTAACGTATTTGCTTCAATTTTTCTTGTTTTTTTTAATCGATTTTTCTATCGAAGAAACAAAAATTGCATGACTAGTATTTTTTTTGTTTGCTATCGAAAAGCAATTTTTTTGTATTTCGATCGGCAGAGATTTTTGACGAATGTTAGCTTTGGTCACACTGTCATTCGTGTATTCGTTTTGGTGACCGTAACACGAGCAGCACGTCGTACGCGCATGTTTAAAAATCTAAAGAAAAGAATTATTAAAAGAGTTGTTAAACATCAGTGCAAGAATATATATATATGTGATTATATATTAAGCAAAGAAATATATTAAAATATATATATATATAATAAATATTATGAGTGTGCGCTAAAAGTGCAGCGGGCGCCAATGCAAATAAAGTGAAGTTTGAAATCAAAGCAACCTGCGACTGCGGCGGCGTCGCTTTGCCGTCGTGTTGTTCTTTTCGTTTCTTATTTTTTTTTTCTTTCTGTTTTATTAATATTCAAAGTTTTTTTTGCTCTCCCTCTCTCTCTCGCGGTGAAGTGTAGTGCGTTTGCGTGGCGCCGCCGCAATGTTTGCATTAAGTGCATAAAGTGCAGTAAAGTTTATAGTGTTATTTTATAAAAGATCAACAACAGCAGCAGCAGCATCTGTGTATTAAAACAATGTCGGAGGCCGAACATAATAAGACCTTGTCACCAAAGCGCAGCGAGCCTGACGCAACAGCGGATCATCAACAGCAACAGCTGCTGCTGCATCAAACAACACAATCGCTGCTTATGGCTAGCTCAATGCTATGTCCAATTGTACCACCGCTGCCAGTGCCAGCGCCAGCGTCAGCGCCTGTGCCGCCCAACCAATTGAAATTTAATATTGAAGATTTACTGCATGAGAACAATATGTTGCATGCTAAACTCAAAGAGATGAGCATTGAGCGCGATCGTTTACTCTGTGAAGTTGCCAATTTACGTTTGGAATTAGACATGTTTGAGCTAAAGCGTTTGCCATTGGAATTGGATGAAGGGTGAGTAGTACTAGTAATATTGCCATTTATATATAAGCTTAACTTGTTTTTTTTTTGGGAGTAGGGTTACTGACTCATTTAGCTGCGTCATTCATGTCCTTCAGTGCAAGTCCAGCTGCCTTAAGCCTTAGGGCTCTGTGCTTACTGGTTTCTGTTTTGCAACCCCATTTTGATATGAATATTTATGTGAATGACACTGTGAGTGTTACCTGTGTGTCACAGTCATGGCCAGCATATTGTGCCAACTTTAGCTTTTTGATCGTTTTGATTTTTTGCAGTTATATTTATGTTGTTGTTGTTGTTTTTTATGCCTTGCGAGGTGAGTCAATCGCACTTTGCTTACGTTACGACTTACGTTGCGCGCTCTTTACCTCTGCCTCTCTCACTTACTTCTTATTGTTGTTTGTGTAGTTGTCTCTCACACACACACACACACACACACACTTACTTCTTATTTGTGTGTTTGTGTAGTTGTCTACTATAAGTTCACATAGTGCACTCTTTTTGCCTGCTGGGCTTATCAACTCGTTCGCCTTGGTGCTGCTTTTGCTTGCTTGCTGATAATAATAAATGGGCGACAATAGAACATTGCTATACAAATAATAGATAGATAACCAGGTCGAAAAAAAAAAAATATCAAAATCAAGAATTTAACAACGGAAATTCAATGGCAAGTTTAGGGCATACAAAGGCAGCCAGCTGTCAATTTAGTTTTTCATTGTTTTTGTTCTTTTCTTTTTTTTTGCCGTTAATTTTTATAGTTGTTGCTGCTTTTACTACTACTGCTGCTGCTGCTGCTGCTTCTTCTAGCTAGAGATGTGCAATTTCATGTATGCTTTGCTTTTGCCTTTGCCTTGAGCCAAAAAAAGCACAAGAAGAATTTTGTTTTTATTTATTTTTTTTACGATATTTGATATAAAATTTAATTTGTGCGCTAAAGAAAAATTTTATATATATAGGCTAAATGTATATATATATATATATATATATATATATAGCAAAATCAGCTAAGAAAATATCAGCAATAAAATAAAACCCTCAAAAAAATTGTGTAAATACTATAAAAGAAATAAATAAATAATACGCGATAATAGATAATAGATAATAAAAATGATAAGCAGCGGCAGCGGCAGTAAAAAACTTATGTGCGTTGAAAAAAATCTTAAGCTTAAGATTAAAGTGTCGTAAATGCAATGCAAACAAGCAAAAAAAAAACTCTTTTTTTTGTTGACGACATTGATTATTATAGCCAACAGCACTTGGCTTACTAACTAGAAAACTAACTAGAAATTGCCAAAAAAAAAAAAAATTAAACTTAATTGGTTACGTTACGTCTTTTTGTCTCTTACGCGTTTTGTTTTGCCTTGTGGTCATGCCCAGCGTTGAACTCAATTTTTATACGCAAATAATAAGCGCAAGTGTTCAGTTATCTCAGTTACCGTTGCTTTTTAGCTTTTTTTTTGGGCCAACAGCAGAAGTTTAACCTCGCAAACCTTGCTTCAGATCATCAGCCAAATAGTTCTCTCTCTCTCTCTGTTTATTTATTATTTTTGCGTTGTTCACCTTCGCCAAAAGCATTAAATAAAAGAAAAAAGAAATAAATAAATATATAAAAAAAATAATACAAAATTCTCAAGATGAATTTATGTTGGAAATGCGCGGGTAGCTTAAATGAAGTTGTTGTAGTTGTAGTTGACGTGCTGCTGCTGCTGCTTGCTGTTGTTGTTGTTGTTGTTATTGCTGTTACTGCTGTCTCTGCTGCTGTTGTTGTTGCTGTCGCTTGTGACTTGGTCTGTTGCTTTTGGTCAGCCAACACATTGTCTACAATGTCGTTGGCTTTTCATCGTTTTGTTTGTCGCTGTCCGTCCGTCCGTCCGTCCAGCTCAACTCATTAGCCAAGTTATCATCATCTAATAAAGCTAAAACCTACAACAACTTCAACACAGCAACTCCAACAACAGCAGCAACAACACGCACAACGCCAAACAGTTGAACGGCTGCCCGTGCAGCTCCGGATGGAAATGTTTATAAAAATGGAAGAAAAAAAAAAAAAGAGAAAAGAGACAAAAACAGCAACAACAACAACAAGACGACAAAAAAAAAACATTGTCCATTTTAAAACATTCGCTGAGTGCGATAATTAAGCTAGGCTGCAAGAGTCTATTAATTTCATACTACGCCCCTTTTAAGCATATGACAGTTGCAGAGGGCGACGTCGTCGCATTGTGAGAGTGCGGCAGAGAAGAGAGAAGAAAAGAGGAAAGAAGAACAAATGAATTATAGTTTGCTTAAATAAATAGGGACGAGAGAGAAAGAGCGAGCGAGAGAGAGAGTGAGACTAGCAACCAGCAGAGCAACGGTTTACTACGTGTAACTAGGTGAAGTCAGAGTTAAAAACTGAGAGTGTGAGCGAGATAGCACACGTCAGCTTGTATGTCAACTTGTGTGAGTCAGAGCGAGAGATAACATAGAACTTCATTATGTTAACAAATTTCAATATGAAATTTTTATGCATTGCAAATGAGCAAAATATTTGAATTTGTTTTTTTATATTTTCGCGTCTTTTTTATTTTTTTGCATTAGTCAGAATTTGAAAACTGATATGAAAAGCAAATATTGTAATCGTATAGCAACAAAATAGAAAATAGATAAAAAAAAAACACCGAAAACTATTGACTTTTAATCATAAAAAAAGTCAAAGATAACTTACACATAAATATAATTTTGTCTCTAGTTAAATAAAAGTAAACAATTTCTTATCGAAAAAAAAACAGAAATAAAATTATGTGCTGCATGAATAAAATTTGTTGATTAATAGCAAAACTATTTGAATAATTTAAAAGAGAGTGAAAGAGATAGAGCGCAAAGTACAAAATTATATAAAAAAATATGAAAATTAAATTATAAAAAAAATTAATAAAAATGAAAAATATAAAAATTAACAAAAATAAAAAATATAAAAATTAATAAAAAGAAAAAATTTAAAAATTAATAAAAATAAAAATATAAAAATATAAAAATATAAAAATATAAAAATATAAAAATATAAAAATATAAAAATATAAAAATATAAAAATATAAAAATATAAAAATATAAAAATATAAAAATATAAAAATATAAAAATATAAAAATATAAAAATATAAAAATATAAAAATATAAAAATATAAAAATATAAAAATATAAAAATATAAAAATATAAAAATATAAAAATAAAAAATAAAAAATTAAAAAAAATAAGATAATTAAAATAAAAAAAATAATAAAAATAAAAATAAAAAAAATAACAAAAAATAAGAAAAATATAAAAATTAATAAAAAAAAATTTATAAAAATAAAAATTAATAAAAAATATAAAAATAAGAAAATAATAAATAAAAATAAGAAAATATAAATATAAAAATAAAAATGAGCAAAAAATACGAAAAAAATAAATATAAATAAATATAAATATAAATAAATAATTATAAATAATATAAAGTCAATAAACAAATAAAAAATATAATAATATAATATAATAAATATAATTTTATGAACAATTGAAAACTTAATAAAAAATACCGCAGGACTTTTTTGACAGCCTAATATAATAAATTTTATAACTGAAATACTATAAATTCATTAGTTGAAATTGAAGTGAAATATTTATGTCTCAAAAAAAAAATTGACTTCAAAATTTTGCATATACTGCTGCTTTTCAGAAATATTTGTACCATATATTATTATAATATGCAGCACGTTTTTCTCATTATAAACTCATTCCAAAAAAATAATAAAAAATGTTATTTCTTTGGAGCATTTGCATTGCGTGTTAGTCTTAGATTTGAGTGCTTTAACTTGATTCATGCAACATTTGTTGTAAGTTGAACTTCTAATTTTTGAAAAAAACATGCGTGCTGCACAAATGTTTCTCTTAAGCAATTGTTTACTTTTGCTGCTATTGTTGCTATTGTTGTTGTTATATTTTAATTAAAACTTATGCTAAATGGACATGCACTGTGCCCCCTTTCAACAGCATGTGAAAAGTGTGTGTGAGAGAGATGGAATGAGAGGCGTGTAAATAGTAGATAGTAGTGCGGTCAGTAGTGCCTGATGCTAAGCTAAACATGCAACATATACGAGACGCTAAACAGAGCAAAGAGTTGCGGCTAACTGTGCGCTAGACTGTGGGAGATTTGTGTGGAGCTGTTGCTGCCACTGCTGCTGCTGCTGCCACTGCTGCTGATATCTGACTAGACAACAATACAAAGTCGAAGCAACTCGTAAACATCTACATAATTATTTATTACGCATGCAATAAACAAAAAAAAAAGCGAAAAAAAATTAAAACAACTTTTCACATGAAACACCAAAAAGTTTTTCAATTGAAAAATGAGATCATCGAGAGTAACAGCAGCAGCAACAGTAGCAGTGGCAGCAACAGCAACAGCAAAGAATAATAATTAAAATCACTTGTCTATATCACATTTTGAAATGTTTATTAAACAAAGCCATTGGCTGCTGAGAGTCATAATGTTGTTGCTGCTGCTGCTGTTGTTGTTGCTGCTGCTGTTGTTGCTGCTTTTATTATAGCTTTTTATACCTGCTACAACGCATAAGGTAGATTGTATTTTATGACTTTTGTGACAATAAGAAATGTACATATATAACTTCCATGAGAAGGCGTAACAGTCATCATAAAGTATACGCTATATATTCTTGCACAGGATAAACATTGGAGGCAATAGCATCTTGTACTGCTGAACCGTCTAGTGATGCGTTTCAACAGTTGAAGTTGAGAAATTATGAGTGCTGGAGACTTTCACAAGCTTTTACTAGTTTCCGAAAGATAAAATTTACTTTAGATTTTTTCCCCGCCCCTGCAACTTCTACAAAAATCGCATATAACATTGTAAAACTATATAAAACCTTGTGAAATCACAATTTGGCTAACAAATCCAGAAAATTTTCTACAAATTTGGTACAAAACAGGAAAGGAAGTTATAATTGTAGCTAATTTTCAATATTCCTAAATTCCTGTAATTTTTAATATTCCTGTATTCCGGTAACTTTCAATATTCCTCGCTATACCAGGATATCTCATAGTCGAGCATACTCCACTCTAGCTTGCTGTTATTTTTATTGCCCAACTGAATTTCACTTGCAAAAATATTTAAAAAAAAATATAAAAAAAAGCCAAACGCTAAGCTTAAAGTCTTAAGTCTTAACGGATTACTTTGCGACTATACAAAACGCACCAAAAAAAAAAAATATAAAAAAATGGGAGAAAAAAATGTAATCAATTTTAAGCGATATTTTTGCATTAATTTGATTTCCATTTTTATAAATTTATATTTTCAATTTCGTTGCTTATGTTAAGCTGTAGAGAAGCTTTTGACGATGATTGATGGCCATGATGTAAATTGAATTGTAACTGGCAAACAGTGTCATGTGGCATTTGTGGCAACTGACAATTGTGGCTAACAGACAATTGTTAACTAGGGGGGAAAAACGCCTCGTTAACGTTAACGTTGTCATTGTCAAAGTCTTGGTCGAACAGCAACAGCAGCAGCAATAGCAGCAGCAGCGGCAACAGCAACAGCAACAGCAGCAGCAGAATAGCAAAACAGCAACATCAACAGCGACAACTTCCGATTCGTGCAACAGTTGATTGGCAATTCGTGGTTTGGCCCTGTGACAGTTTACAATAAGCCACAAAAGCTTAACATGGCCAAAAGTAGCATTTGCCTTCAACTTGGCTTCACGATCATCAAAATGTTTTCCAATTTCAATTCCTCATCATTTCGTTACGTTGCGTTGCGTTTGATTCTTAGTCGCGCCTGCGCATTGCGTGACCCAAAAATGGCAACAAATTCAACGTTTGGTTTTTTTTTTGTTTCAGTTTTTTTTTTGTCTTTTTTTGGGGACTTTGTGGGATTTGCTTTTGTTTTATTGTTGCCAATTTTATGGACAAGCGGAACAATTTTAGAGCTACTACTACAACTTTGCGTCTCATTATGGCCAACAAAGTTACAGCCACTAATCAAAAGTGTGTTGAAAAGAATTTAATTTGAAGCGTTTGATTTTTTTCTTCTTTTGTTTTTTTTTTATGTTTTTTTAAATGCTGAATTTCCATGAATGAGTATAAAAAATATATGAATGAATATGGAAACGAAAATTGTAGCAGCGAGAGTGTGTAGAAGCGGGGGAGTATACAGAATTGGAAGGTGTAGAAGTGACAGATTGTAGCATCGGAAGAGTGTAGCAACGGGAGTGTACGGAATTTGAGACTAGATGTAGAAGAGGAATGGTGTAAAAGCAGGAGAGTCTAGAAGCGGGAGAGTCTAGAAGCGGAAGAATGTGAGTGAGAGTGTAGAAGCGGGAGAGTGTAGAAGCGGGAGAGTGTAGAAGCAGGAGAGTGTAGAAGCGGAAGAGCCAGGACCTGGACTCGGGAGAATAAAGCAGCAAAGCGTGGAGAATTGGAGGATGTAGAATCAGGATAGTATAGTGTATAATCAGGAGACTGTAGAAGCGAAGAATCTATAGAATAAAATAGGTAATATAATCGGAGACTTCAGAGTTCGTAGTCTGTAGAGTCTGGGAACTATAGAATTGAGACTCTGTAGATGTAGAAGGGGAATGTAAGACTGTAGAAGCGGAAGAGTGTATAGAAAGGATTTAGACTTAGGAGAATGAAGCAGAAATAGTATAAAATTGAAGGATGTAGAAGCAGGACAGTCTTTGGTATAATCAGGAGACTGTAAAAGCAAAGAATTTAAAGAACTAAAGAGTTTATGTAAATGGAAACTGTAGAATCCAGAGATTGAGTCTGGAAATTATAGAATTGGGAGACTGTAGAAGCGAAGAGTGTATAGAATTAAAGAGTGAAAAATTGTAAGAAAATTTTCCACAGCTGCGTAAACTTTAGTGCTCCAGTCTCTAAGTTTTAATGTCAACTGAATGAAACTTGGCATAGATACTTCTAATAACCTCAAGCTCTTTATAAGTCGCAATCAACTAAATCGCAGCACTATATCATATAGCTGTCATAGAAAGGACGGCCTAAAAATTGCAACTTTGTATGAACAACTTGGATGTTTGTCAAGTTATCCTGTGAAAAATTTCTGCATTTGGATTTTGTAAAGTCTTAAACATTTTAATTCCAAATTTAATTCCAATCGGAAGACTATAACATACAGACAGCATAGAGACAACATGTGATGTCACTTGGCAAGCAGTGTCACAAATTATCTCATGGCACTTGATTATGTTATTTTAACTGATAAGCAAAGCTTGATAAGCAAGCATTGTCTAGTCTGATTGATAAGCAACAGTAACAGGAACAGCAGCAGCATCATGATGAAGAGACGACGGAAGCTGACTCATTTTTCTTTCACATGTGAATGGACAAGAACAAACATTAATGCTCATATAATGCCTAAGATCTGAGATATATTTACGACTGTTTAAGAAGTTGTCTAAGAGTAGGAAAGAGAAGAAGACTATGGAGTGTGGAGGTGTGTGAAGTGTAAGGGAGCGCGATGGGATTTTGGGTGGCGTATGCTTGGAAGATGGAAGATGCTGCATAAGCATGTAAATGCCAAGTGACAAGCACTTCCGTTTTGCCGCTTTGGCTTTCGCAATGCCAGATACTAAAATTCCATTTCCAATGCTATGACAACAACAACAGCAGCAGCAGCAACAGCTGCATTTACTTTGTGGCGCTTTAATTTTTTTTTTTTATTATTTTGATTTTTTTTGGGGTCAGCTGTTTAAGGGCGCGTTACGTTGCGCATTGCCTGAAAGCCGTCAATCAATTAACGGCAACACGCCATAAAAATCTAGCAAAAAATTTCTTTTCTTTTTTACAGACAGCAATTAATAATAAAAAAATGCATTGGTGGCCCCAAAAAAAAATGTAAACATTCCCAAAAAAAAAAAAAATAAAAATAACAAAAACAACAGTAAAAAGAAAAATGAAAGCAAGAATAAAAAAAAAAAAAATCATTTTGTAAAATTAAAAAAAAATATATAAAAAAAAATAAATAAACATTAAGAACGTGAAGAAAATAATGTAACGAATTTTTTCTTGCTGTCTTTTTTTTATTGTTGTTGTTGTTGTTGTTGTTATGTGTCTTGTACATTGACCCAAATTCAATGTTGCTTGCTGCTGCTTTGCCTCTGTTGCTGTTGTTGTTGCTGCTGCTGTTGTTGCTGCGTTTCTTCTGCAATATAATTTTCATTTTCATTTATATTTATATATATATATATTTTTTTTTGTTGTCTATTTTCTTTGACTATGAGTGCTGCGTACTTCCTCTACTGCTGACCCCACCGAGCAGCAGTCTTTGCCTCCTTCACGCCCGTGCGCAGCAGCAGCAGCAGCAGTAAGCAGCAAGCAGCACGCCCCAATTGCTGCTGGTGCCAAGAAAATGCGTCGTTGCTTAATTTCCACACACATACAGTTACACTTGGCCACACACACACTCGCACACACACATACACACACACTCACACACACTGCACCCCTCATGCCTCATGTCATCAGTTTATCACTCTTAGAGTGCAGCGACATTATCCATCGCCACACATCGTCTTCCTCAAGCCGTGCGCCTCTTGTCTCTTGCCTCTTGTCTCTTGCCTCTTGTCTCTTGCCTCTCGCCTCTTGTCTCTCGCCTCTTGCCTTGCCCTACTCTGCATCATCAACTTCTTCCTCTTCTTGCTTCTCTTCTCTTGCACTTCCCCTGCTGGCCATCGGCTCTACATTTAGCCACACTCTGACTGCCTGCCCGTCCGTTCCGCCGTACTGCCGCCACCCATGCCCCGCATATTCAAATTTAATTTTCAAAAATTAAAAGCACGTCAATTCAACAGCTGTCTCTTTCGCTCTCTTTCGCTCTCTCTCTCTCTCTGTGTGTGTAGGCTTTGCGATTTATATTTTTAGGTTTTTTTTTTTTTTGTCTTTTTCAATATTTGGGCTTTGTGTCATATGCGTAAAGCAGCAACAACAACAACAGCAGCAGCAACAGCAACTGTTCATCACTCATCGGTCGCAGCTCTTGGGGCTTGACCTTAGCCCGCGGCATCACCAGCATCAACAGCAGCAGCAGCAGCTTGTTGCTGCTGTCCACTCGCCAACGTCAATGTACGACGCAGTGCCAGCAGCCAGCAGTCAGCATACAGTGTCTCATATGTCTTCTGTGTCTTGTGTCTTTTGCCTGTTGCTATCTCTGTCACTTGCTACCTTTCTCTTTTTCACTTACAACGCTGCGCGCAAACGTCAAGTGATTTGGTGACCGTTGGCGACTACAACAACAACAACGACGATGGCGACGATGGCGCGTTGTCAGTCGCCAAAAAGCGTCGTCGCAGCGGCGCCGTTGAACGCATTCAGCAAAACGCCCACAATAAATAATGAATACATCGACAATGAATAACGAATAACGACTATGAATATGAATAAATATATTTATATATATATATATATATATATAAAAAAAACCTAACATTTTGCTTTTAATGCTGCTGCTTAAGTTTTGTTTTTGTTTTTGTTTACGCGACTTGAAAATTAATATAAATAAATATAAATAAAAAAAAGCGAAAATGAAATCGAATTTCATGTAAATTGAAAGCGAATTTAATGTTTGACAGCGTCGCCAACGAAACGTCGCAGTCGCTGCTGGCTGCTGCTGCTGCTGCTGCTAATATGTTTCAAATATTTTCTAAGTTGGTCAACAGCAGTGACAGCAGCAACACAAGAGTAACAAGAGCAGCAACAAGAGCAACTTTAATCAAGTCTAAACAGACTAAAACATAAACCAAGTGAATAAAGTTAACCAACCAGAAGATAGCCATTTATGTGGCCCATTAATCGATTGTCCACAGCGACGTCGTTATATGACAACGCTCCCCACACACAAACACACACAGACACACACACGCACGCCTCCCCCATCTCCTTTAGCTGGCCACCTTCACATAGCAGCAGCACTGCCACACCGCAGCATCACAGCTCCAGTTGCTCACTTAAATCTCCCCTCTCACCCCTCTCTCGTTATTGATCAACGCTCATTTGCTGTCGACTGCATAGTGCTGACAACCAGTTGTTGGATTACACTATAAACTCAACATGTTTCGAGCATATTGACTAAGTGCGCAAGCTTAATGCTGATTTGTTAATATTCTTAGCAGACTCTTGTTTTAGCTAGTATATGCACTAAGCTTACATGTTGTATGTTAAATGCTTTTGCTTGTTAAATAAAGCTTGAAAAAAACAAAACTGGAAATTAAAGTTTACAAAAAAAAAAATAAAAATAAATAAAATGCTGCCACTTTTAGCTAGAGAGATTATAGAGAAAGAATAAATTATAAATTTAAAATGAAGTAAATTTTATTTTAATTTGATTTGCAATTTATTTAATGCAATTTTAACTTTTAATAATGGAAAAATATGAAATTAAATTTACAATATAATAAATTAATTAATAAAATAAATATAATTAATAATTAAAAAAATAAATAATAATAAAAATTAAAATAAAAAACTTATGAATAAAATAATAAATAACAAATAAATAAAATAATAAAAATATAAAATAATAAAGTAATAATAAAATATTAAATAAATAAAATATTAAATAAATAAAATAATACAAAAATAAAATAATAAATAAATGAAAAATTAAAAAAGAAATAAAATAATAAATAAATGAAAAATTAAAAAAGAAATAAAATAATAAATAAATGAAAAATTAAAAAAGAAATAAAATAATAAATAAATGAAATAATAAATAAATAAAATAATAAATAAATAAAATAATAAATAAATAAAATAATAAAAAAATAAAATAATGTAAAAAACAAATAAAATAATGTAAAAAATAAATAAAATAATAAATAAATAAAATAAAAAATAAATAAAATAATAAATAAATAAAATAATAAATAAATAAAATAAGAAGTAAATAAAAAAAAAATAAATTAATAAAATAATATTTAAATAAAATAATATTTAAATAATATTTAAATAAAATAATAAATAAATAAATAAATAAAATAATAAATAAATAAAATAATAAGTAAATAAAATAAAATAAATTAATAAAATAATATTTAAATAATATTTAAATAA
The DNA here is from genome assembly GCA_037044475.1 of Zaprionus obscuricornis. NCBI lineage: Eukaryota > Metazoa > Arthropoda > Insecta > Diptera > Drosophilidae > Zaprionus > Zaprionus obscuricornis. Next base: position 62,326 of record JBAMBR010004506.1, on the reverse strand, counting down.
AATAATAAATAAATAAATAAAATAATAAATAAATAAATAAAATAATAAAATAATAAATAAAAAAATAAAATAATAAATAAATAAATAAAATAATAAAAAAAATAAATAAATAAAATAATAAAAAAAATAAATAAATAAAAGAATGAAAAAAATTAAAAAATAAGAAAATAAATAGAGGAAAATAATATATAAAAATAATAATGAATAAAAAAATTTTAAAATAAATAATTAATACTGAAAAATAAGTAATAAATACACAAAAAAAAATAATACATTCAAAAAATAACAAATAAAAAAATATTTAAAATATTTCGAATAAAAATATTTGGCTTACATTATAAAAAAAGTTTATAATAAATAATAAAATATAATACAAAAAATGTAATACAAATTTTAAATATAATAAAAAAAATAATAGTAGAAATAAATAATATGCACATTCCAAATTCTAATTAAATAAATTGTTACAAATTTTTTTAGCTGATTGTGTTTTCAATTAAAATATGTAGAATTTTTAACCAGCTGTCGGTATGCATTTTATTTTAGCAGCTGTTTGAGGCAAAAAAAAAAAACTAGAAATTGTATAAAGAATTATTTGCAGTAAAAACATTTTCTATATTTAACAATTGTGCAATTGTTCATAGCAAAAAAAAAAAAAATAAATAATAATAAAAATTATGAACTCTTTCTAGTAAAGTCATAAAGAAACAAAACTATAAATAAATATATAAAGAAATAAATAAATAAATATAAAATCAACAGTTGTGTTTATGAAGCTTAAAGCTTCAATGACGTTACGATAGACGATAAATCGCTATTTAATCGCTAACAATGGAATTTCGTAATTTAATCATAAACAAATGAAAACGTGTTGTTTATATATACTATACATATATATATACTCTATGTAGGCTCTATATATACTCAATATATGCTCTATATATACTTTATATGTATATACTCTATATATATATATATATATCTGTATACTTCATAATACTCTATGTTCATATACGCTGCTCATGTTAAGTGCATTTGAACTTCGTAAACTTAGCTTTAAATTGTTGCTTTGATTTCTATTTTTACTTTGTTGTTTTCTTATTGTTGTTGTTGCTGTTGTTGCTCTTGCAACTGTTTTGTTATTGTAACTGTTACAGTTGTTGTTTGCTGCTTTTGCTGTTATTGTTATTATTGCTACGCCTAGTTGTTATTGTTATTGTTGTTGTTGTTATTGCAGTTGCAAATGTAGTTTCTACTTAGTTAAGTTGCACGTATTATGATGTTAAAAACTCTTTAACTCCTAACGTTGACTGTTTAGAGAGTTGCCTCTGTTGCTGCCGTTGCCTCTGTCGCTGCCGCTGCCTCTGTCGCAGCCGGACTTGTGATTATATTACAATTTCATAGACTCTGCAGACAGTTTTGTGGCTAGCAAGCATCAACATCAACATCAACATCATGTACAGCGCTGCCACAGTTGCAGTTGCAGTTGCAGCAACAACTATGATTATCAACATTATGATTATCATTAATACCACAACTTCATGATGAGCATTAAGCTTTTGTCCGTGGGAAGACAAACAACAGAAAAAAAAAAAAGTTTTGTATCGATTTACCAGCGTGCACCTACAACTCAGCTCAGCGCAGCTCAGTGTAGTTTCAGGATATACTACATGTATATAGCTCTGTACAACTCTGCAGCTTAGTTGCATGCCACACTCATTGGCACTTTCATGAAAATTAAGTTAACGTTAATTGCATTGCAGCTACGTCTGCAACAAGAAACGAAAAAAAAAAAAACCGAAACCAAAACCAAATCCAAACAACTTTTTGCTCTCTTTGCACCTGCTACAGACTCTTACTCGCTCGCTCGCACACTCTCTCTCGCTGTCTCTGTCTCTCTCTGCTGTGTCTTAACTCATTCTCTGCATTTTAATTACGGCATCCAATTAACACGCCTTCACTGACTCCCGCTGCCGCCCTCTGCCATAAGGCATGACTGACTGCCTGCTGCTGTTGTTTGCCACACGACGTGACAAATTGTGGCACAAGCTTTATGCCGAAATATATATAAGTTTCTTCAATAGCTTTTTAAAGTCTCAATTCGTGTTTGTCATATTAACAACATGCAGTCAGCATCGCAGTCAGCAGTCCGCAGTCAGCAGTCCACAGTCAGTAGTCCGCAATCTCCAATAACTAAGCCAAACAAACGAGAGGCGCCCCCACATAGACAGACAAGCGAATAGATAAATTTACCTATGTAAATATTATAGTATACAAATATTCGATATGTAAATATAGAGATATATATATATATATTATATATACACTATATCTATAATCGTTATATACACAAACATCAAGGCAAAAACGTAGAATTTTTTTTTACTTATGTGACCGCCGCGTCGCAAACGTGCTCTAAAAATAGAGTTTAACAAACTGTAAAAGTATTCAACCACATACAAAGAGGCAGCCAACAGCAGCAGCAGCAGTAGCGCACCCAAAAAAAACACTCATATATATACTCAAAAACACTCATATATACTCACTTACATATACACTCAAACTACAAACACAATGACATGTCGGGGGGGGGATGACGCGTTTTGATGCAACCAGAAAACAGTCGGAGGCTGTTTTGATGAGCTGTATGATGTGTGTGTGCTGTCAGTGTCTGTGTGTGTACTGTCAGTGTATGTGTTGGCTGTGTGTATGTGTATTGGTGTTGCTTTTGTGCCCATTTCAAATCTCTTGCAAATATTCAGGAAAAAAAAAAAAAGAAAATCTCAGCACACTTTTTTTTCCCCAATTGCCTAGCGAGAAAACGTCATCGTCCTTTGCCACTGGCGCTCGGTCTCTCTATCTCTCTTTCGCTCTACTGCTACAGCTGAGTGACTCTACAGGGCGCACTAGCGAGGCCTTAGAGTGAGAGAGGCACAGAGGCGCGGGGAAATTCTGCATATAAGAATTTCGAATGGGGAATACAACGCACTTCTTCATTTGTATTTGCTGTTACTCTGCTTCTCATCTGATGCTGCTGTTGCTGCTGCTCGCTCGTCTCTGCTTTACATCTTTGCTTCTCAACTGTTTCACTGTTTGTTCTTGCTGCATGCATCTTCTTGTTGCATGCTGCTATACACTATGTTAAATTAAGCTGCTAAGCTTCAAGCTTTACTTTGTGCGCTTTTCATCTGAAAATTTATTTGATGTTTATATGATTTATTATCAAGTCGCCTGAAACGAAATGATGAAAAAAAAAAACGTATCATTGCTTTATTGCAAGTTTCACTCATTATCTATGCTAAAGCTATAAAAATCATTAACAAAATGTTATAAAAAAAAACTTCTTTTTTTTTATTAGTATTTTTCATATGTTGAACTTGATATTTTTTTTGTTGCTTTTTGTTTACATTTTCTCATCATTAAAAAATTTTTTTTGTTAGTATTTTTATAATCAGCTATCAGATTTTTCAAGAGCTTTGGGCGATAGTTCTACGTAAAGTAAGATTAGAAACTAATATTATGACTAATATTTTATTTTTATTTTTTTTTCTAGCTATTATAAAATTAAAAAATATTCCATTTCATGTTTTTTTAATGCTTTTTATTTATAGATTCTTATGTTTAGTAAATAAAAATAAAATTTATTTATATGCAGTTAAGAGATTTATGATAAGCTTTGTGTCGATCGTTTTTTAAATAATTTGATTTAAAATTAAAAATTATAAATTTTCTAGCTGTTAATAAATTTTGAAAGTTATAAAATATTTAAAATCTTTTAACTTCTTTTATGTTTTATGACGTTATTTATTTATTATTTATTTCTTTTTTTTTCCTGATTTATTTTCACTCAAAATTTTGAGTGTTTAGTCAATAGTTTTTCGATAGTTTTAATTATATTTAAAATATAGAAAAAATGTTCAATTTTCTAGCTATTTTTATTAGTAGTAAATTTAAACAAAAATTAAACCGACAAAATATCTTAGAAATTCATTTGATAGTTTTACGATAGTTCTAAGAAAGTTCTACGAAAATTCTGCAAAAAATCAACCAAAGTTCTACGAGAGTTTTTTTTAAAGTTCTACGAAAATTTTCCAAAAAATCTACAAAAATTCTACGAAAGTTCTACGAAAGTTCTACTAAAGTTCTACGATAGTTGTACGATAGTTCTACGATAGTTGTACGATAATTCTACGATAGTTTCAAGATAATTCCAAGATAGTTCCAAAATAGTTCTATAATTATAACTAGCACAATTTCTAGCTAATTTTTTTTATTTATTTATTTTTTTTTCTATATGTTTTGAACATTTAATGAAACGCAATAAATAATGAAAACATCAAGCTAATTTTTATTCATGAAGTGCTAATTTAACATTTTTTTTCTATTTTGAAGCAATTAAAGTTTTATTCGCATAACAATATAAATAATTATGAGCTTATCGCATTGCGTCATGCGCCACAAAATTTTTTTTTATAAATTTTTATTATTATTATTTTTTTTTTTTTTGTAGAAAATTTTCGCCTCTTTTATTTTTATTTTTTTTTTTTTTTTTTTTTTTGAAATTCATGCTGAACTCATTTTGAGTGACATTTATAATAATAAATTATTTAAAGTGTATTTAAATATTCTTTATAACGCTTTTGTGTGCTATGAAACTTTTGCGCTCGCTGCGTTTTTATAATGTGTCAAAGACTCGCTGTGTGTGTGTGTTTTTTTTTTCCAGTGCGCCTTCAGCAGCAGCAACAGCAGCAGCAGCGGCAGCCTCCACGGCCACCCTCAATATTATCATGTACTGTGCAGCATGAAGTGTGCACTTTACACCCACTGCCCCGCCTACTCTCTCTCTCTCTCTCTTAGCTGCTGTTGCTGGCTGTGTGCTCTTTAGCGTTTGCTGACTTTTAGCATACAGCAATGGATGATGACAAAGGGAAGCATAGCATAGCCAAGGGATTCTTAGACGCAGCGCAGCAGCTGCTCCATTTTCTTCTTTAGCTTCGTTTTGCTGCAAATTTTTTTTATGCAACTGTCTGACAGACAGCTTGAACTTTTGCTGCTGCTTATGCTGCTGCTGTTACACAGCCTACAAAACAGTTTTTACTGCTTCTTTCTTTCTTTCTTTCTTTCGTTTTTGATTATTTATTCTAAATAATTAGCTGCCACTGCCACACACAGTTTGCAGTCACTTTTGTGACGCTGTCAATGCTAGTTGCAGTTGCAGGCTAATAACTTGTCATATTTTTTTTTTTTCTTACAATTTTTCTTTCGCTAAGAAAAAAAATCTTTAGTTTTGTCAAATTTTTGCCTACTCCAAGTTGTCTAGCTATCTCTTTCTTTCTCTCTCTCTGTCTGTCTCTATCTTTCACTGTTTGTTTTTTTTCCCTCCCATTTACATTTTCGAGTTCATTTTATTGATAATGTTGTTGTTGTTGTTGTTAAGTTGCATTTTGAGATTCTTCTTATAATGCTTCAAGTTTTCATGATGCTGATGCTGCTGTTGCATCGCGCCTTTTGTTTACACTTGAAATTTTGTTTTTCTTTCTCATCTTTTGCTTTTAGATTTTTATTTGTTTATTTATTTGTTTCTGCCTTAAACATCTCCCACAGCTGCAGTTCAGGGGGGGGGGGGAAGTGAGGGTGTTGTCTATGTTCATCACGACTCTGTTTTATTTTATTTTTTTTTTTTTATCTAGTTCAAAGTTGGTTGCAAGTTGCATTTTTTTCTTATTGTTTTTTTGTTGCGCCTCTTGTCGTGCGGCTAATGCGTTTGACCTATTTCAATGGTTTTTTTTTGGGGGCGTGCACTCACGTTGCATGTTGTTGATCTCACAGTGAATAGTGCAGCCACTTGCTGATCCAGCTCTTATCTCTTCACTCCCCTTTCCCCGTACTGCCACTTGTGTCCACTTGTTGTCTGGTAACAATAAAAAACCACAACAAATAGAAAGAAATTAATCCATGAGAAGCGCATTCAAAGTTTTTGAACTTCTTTTTTCTTTCACACAATAAAATGCACAAAGAATATAGTATGAAGAGTGAGGAGTGTAGAGGAGGGGGGAAGGGTATGTGTTACAGTATTTGTAGAGTATGCTTGTTACGGTGTCATCGCACAATTGCCACAGTTGCCAATTAGCTGCGCAGTTATTGTTGTTGCTGCTGCTGCTTGTTGTTGCTGCTGCTTGTTGCTGCTGCTGTTGCTGCTGTTGTTGCTGCTGCTTGTTTTTGCTGCTTGTTGTTGCTGCTGCTGCTGCTTGTTGCTGCTGCTACTTTGTGATTATTAAATACTTATTGCCGGCGTGCATTTGCAAAGCGCGCACAAGAATTGAATTCGATGACAAACTTCAAGTTGAAGTCAACATTCTGTCTCTGTCTGTCTTACTCTGGAATAGAGCTCGCTTGTTATTGTTGTTGCATTGTTGCATGCAACATTGCCATAGAAAGTGCAGACAGAGTCAATTCATTCAACTCCCCAAACCGAAAGCTATTCTACACAAATGCAGACACTTGAGCACGCACATTAAGCCGCCAGGGAAAGGAGTTTTTAGCACCCATCCCTCCTCCCCTCAATTCAACACTTTTACAAGTTTCTACTCTACTTTTCTGCTTCTTCTTCTGCTTCTTATCATTCTGCTTCTTCTTATTATTATTATTAGTATTATTATTATGGAACTGTGCTGAACAATGCAACTTGTGACACGCCTGGGAAAATGTGTGAACAATTCATTTTAGAATTATGTCAGTTGTTAATTGAACAATTTAATTGCTAATATGCGTTGAAATTTTATTTTTTTTATTTTTAATTACTTGAACTAAGAAATGTTTATAAATAAAACGGAAATTCATTTAATTACATATACGCAAAAATTATATGAGAAATAATTATAATAATTAAATATTTATTGCAATTTGTAAAAATTTATTTGAATTTTATTTTTATTTTAATTTATTAGATAAAGAAACTTATTACATTTATTTTAATTTTCTTTTATAATTTTTCATATATAATTTTTTTTCTATAATTTTTTTTCTATATTTTTTTTATATAATTTTTTTTATATAATTTTTTTATATAATTTTTCTTATATAATTTTTTTATATAATATTTTTTATATAAATTTTTTATATAATTTTTTTTTATATAATTTTTTTTTTATATAATTTTTTTTATATAATTTTTTTTTATATAATTTTTTTTATATAATTTTTTTTATAATTTTTTTTTATAATATTTTTTATATAATGTTTTTTATATAATTTTTTTTATAAAATTTTATTTTTATATTTTTTTCTATAATTTTTTTTTTGTATAATTTATTTCTTGTGTTTTTTTTATATAATTCTCTATGTATAAATTTTGTTTTATAATTTTTTTTATACATTTTTGTTTATATAATTTTTTTTTGTACAATTTATTTTTTATAAATTTTTTTTATATAATTATTTTTGTATAATTGTTTTATATAATTTTTTTTAATACAATTTTCTTTATATACTTTTTTTATTTTAATCTTTTTTATATTATATTTTTATATAATTTTTTTTTGTAAATTATAAAATTTTTATATAATTTAATATAATTTTTTTATATTTTTTATATATATTTTTTTATATATATTTTTTATATATATTTTTTTATATATTTTTTATATATATTTTTTTATATATTTTTTTTTTATATATTTTTTAAAGATCTTTTTTATTTATATTTTATATAATTATTTTTATAATATATTTTACTTAAATATTGTTTAATAGTAATAATTAATTAATAATTACAATGCAAATTGAATTTCAATAATTGATAATTAATTGAAATATTTTAAAAGTCATTTACACAGTGCTTTTTTCTAAGTGTAGACTTACATAATTTCAAGCTGGCAATGCTGCTTTTATACTCTGCTCTGCGCTCGCTCGCTCTTTTGTTTTGCTGCTGCTACTCTTCTGCTTTAAGCGCGTTCTCTCTCTCTCTCTCTTTCTCTCTCTCTGTCAGTTCACCCCAATTTTTGGGCAAATAAGGGTGGGCCATAAATTGCCGTGCTGAAAGTCTTGCGCCATTACGTGCGACAGCATCTTAAGAATAAGAACAAGAGCAACAACAATAGCAACAGCAGCAGCAGCGAGCAGCAGCAGCAGCAGCACTTAAAGCTATTATCCTTAGAGGCAAACATTCTAAATTTGCTACGCTCACGTATTTGGCGTATTATGTGTTGTAAATGGAAAGTTTTCCATATATTGTCTGGCAGCCTTATGGATAATGCGGCGGCATCTCCACATAGCAGAAAACAGACATAGATCCACCCTTAAGAGCGTGTCAGTCATTCACTCTCTTTTACGCGAGCTCTCGCTCTCAATGCAATGTTCCCCCTCGCTCCAAAAGGACAACAAAAAACATAACAGAGTTACTCTCAGTTATATGCTGTCTCACTCTAGCTAATTTATACTATCTCTTTCTAATATTAATGGGGAGTCGTTGTCGTTTTTCATTTGTTGTAATGATTTTTAATGTGAACATAAAACTATTTATAAGATAATTGCAATTACAGCAGCATGTCAGCTGTGCTGCTTGTTGCTGGCAACGTCACACAGTAGACAATGTAATTAAAGAGTCACTGAGTGAGACAGTGATAGTACAATAGAGAGAGTGAGAGAGTATAGCAGATGTCCTGCAATGCAAATGCAATAGTGTTGCATAGTTGCAGTTGCAAATTACAAGTCAGCGGCTTAAGCAGCAGCAGCAGCAGCAACCACCGAGCCATAAAAGTAACTGTGAGATATTTGAGTTGAAGATATGAAAACAACCCGCACACATACACATACACACACATAGTCACACATACACATATATAACTGTTCCATCTGTCGAGCGTGTGCTAAGGGGCGCGCGCTCTTTGCTCTTAGACCAAAGGGTCGTTATGTCTCTATGCTTTGCTTTCGTTCTCATTCGCTCTCTCTTTGGCACGCTCTCTCATGGCGTCAACGTTGACGCCGCATTGGCTCTGTCGACGCCTTTAGTAATGCTCCCAGCACAGGCACAGCTCCTCAGTCAGTCAGTCAGTGTCAGTGTGTAGTCAGTCTTGCTTGCAATACAGTTTAGCTGACGTTAGTTTTTTCGCCGACAATTTTTTCCCGTCTAGTAACATTTTTAATACACATTAATTCGCTATCTCATTCTCACAGCATATACATGTAAATGTAACTGCATTTAGACCAAAACCAATGTAGGCTTTCTACATAAGGCCTAGTAGCTAGTCGTAGCTAGTGTCTTCGTGCTTGGAGTCTAGTTTATTTTTCGCGTATGTGTTGCGTGTGTGTTGGTGTTGGGAAAATGTCCCGTTACTTTTTGCAAATATTCAGCATATAAAATTCTATTACGTCTGCCCGAAATTCGCCCTCGCTTGCTTACTCGCTCGCTCGCTTGCTCGTTTGCTTGCTTGCTTGTTCGTCTGTTCGGCGGCTCCCCCGTTTAACGTCTCGCCGCGTCGTATCCTGTGTATGTATTCGTTTTGTCTGCGGCCAACCCCGTCAAATTGCTAGCTGACTGCTATCGTCCTCGTCCTCCTCGCCAGCCCATCGCTGCCTTTTTTTTTGAAGCATTGGGCGTTAATAATGCGAGATTTCTTTTAACTAAAGAAACATTATTTACATAGACATACTGCATATATATATCGTATATATATATATTTATCTATATCGTATAAATATCCTAAAAAAAATTCAAACCCGCCGCCGCCGTGTTAACTCTAAATATCAAAGTGTTTTTGTGTTTTTTTTTTGCCGCTGTCTTATTGATTTTTTGTTTGTTATAATCCGCCTGTGCCGCCAGTGCCGCCTGTATCGTCGTCTGCTGGTGCCAAAGTGTTGTAAACCGTCCATAAAAAAAATAAAATAAAATCAGAACCTAGTTCCAAAATAACAACAACAACAACAAAAAGAAAAATAAGAACAACAATTCCGTTTCATTAGACACTAGCCCTCAGCACTCATCACTGTGAAGGCTTCGTTGTCGTCTGCCTTAACTAGCACAAAAGTCTCGCGAACCCAAAGAGAGAAAAAAAAAATAAAACATATAAAATAAATATATATATATATATATAGTATATATGCACATATATTGATATATTGATATAAAAATGAGCAGCTATACGGCCGCACAGTACTACAAGACCACCAATATGATTACCTCCAATGAGATCTACTGGTAAGTTGTGTCCTTAGAGTTATCCTTGTTTTTTTTATCGTGCTTATTCTGCTTTTGATTACTGACTGCACTTGTATGTCATCCGCCCACATTTAACTCCCACTCTCGACTCTTCTTCTTCCGTTGCCGTACGTAGAGCAAGCAGGCCACTTTGCTGTTAGCCGGCAGTTCAAGGTTTTGATACTGACGACGAGGTCGCTTGTGACGCAATAATCAAACGTACGCCCACATGCTGCTCTTGTACAATACGCAATACGTAAAGCATCCCATTGAAGCTGTGTAGCGGCAAAAATCAATGACAATCTGCCTTAGACTCTTCTTCTTCTTTCACCCGCACTCCTTATACCCCTTTTTTGTGTTGTCATTGCCCGACGACGCCCACACACATTTGTTTTTTTTTTTCGCCCACATTTTAATGTTGCCCCACCCTAGGCCTTTTGCTGCTCTTTTGGCCCACACACGAACTATTCCACATATATCTCTTTAACAACAGCAGCAGCAGCAGTGAAGCAGCAGCGCAGTGACGCCCACACAATGCACTATTTCTCTAGTTTTGTTATCTACAATTTGATTGTTTTTTTTTTCTAAAGCAGCCCAAAAGTAGGCAACACTTTTATATACAAAGCATTTGACAGCTGCAAGTATGCTGCGTGTGTGCAAAATAATGCCAAGCATAAAAGTATGCTACAATTTTTTTCTGGTTAATGCTTTTGTGGAACATAAGTTGACAGCAGGAAATTTGCAGGAAAAATGAATTTCTGTTATTTTATTTTATATTTTTTTGAAAATATAAAAAAATAGAAATGTAACAAGCAAAAAAAGCAAAAAAAAAAGAAAGATATATTGCTCAAGTTCATTCATGCGTTTAAAAATCGATTATATATTGTATATATATATAACATATATTTGTGTGTTGGCAAAAAAGCTCAAAATCTGTTATATGCCTAAAATACTATTTATTTGTGTGTGTCTGTGTGAGTGTGTAAGCATGTGTCTAACATGTAAGCAGCAATTTTTTTTCTGTTGTATTCTTGGCTTAAGCTTATAGTTACATAAAAAAAGCATAGTAACAAGAAAGAACCTTGAACTCTGACATTTTATAAGATACAGAGCATGTAGCACTCAAATAGCCCCCCCAATACCACCACCAAAAAAAAAGACACACACACACATGACATACATAAACATTTGCATACATTTTATAGTATAAATACACAATGTCGCTCTCTGCATACACTGTTACATACATAGCTATGACTTACTCCCACGAACAAGCAACGCGAGACACGCGCATAAAATTCCATGATAAACACGTGATTATATGTACATAACTGTCAATATGTCTTCAAAGCAACAAAAAACAATGCAATAGCAACAAGAACAAGAACAAGAACAACAACCAGCAGCATTATCTTTATATATTTTATTGTCAGCTTGTTCTTTAGCTTGTTCTCTTAACTTTGGCTTTAAGTATAGTCAATTTATTGATAGAACGACACATTTCCGTTGCAGAAAAATAATATATCACGGTAATAATGGAAATTACATTGCATTGATAACAAAATATGCTAGATAAGAACTAAGACCTTAGCTAGACTAGCTATAAGAACTATAAGCGTTGCCCTACTAGTCTACAGTCGCTATAGCTCTCTCTCACTCTTGCACTCTTACACTTATATCAACACATTCTGTACGTGCAAATTTAATAAAAAATATTGTAAACCTTTTTTTTGCTTTTTCTTTATTTTTTTGTTATTAAACAATTTGCATAACAAATACGAAAAAAAAGCGTATTAAATTATTATTAATATTTTTTGCCATAATTTTTTTTTTCTTGGTTTCAATTTAAATTTTTTTCGCTTAATAAAAAGTTGTTTTTGTTTTTTTCGCTGCAATATTATAATTATTATTTTGCCCCTTACGCTGCAATGACCATGGCGTCAGCATTGCAATTATAATAATTATAAACAATTTGTTGTTGCTACTGAACATTGTAGACCTTAATAACTAATGGCAAATGACATAAAAAAAAAAACAAATACAAATGTTAGTTAACTTTTTTTTTTTTTGTTAACTAGCCAAGCATGATCATGAGCTGCTATATCTTTATCCTAAAACTAAAACATTCAAAAAAAAAAAAATTATAGAAAACATATATAAACTAAGCTAATAAGGAACTGCAAGCTCTGCTGCCCATCAACATCATCATCATCATCATGATGACCATTATCATCATTGTATCATAAAAAAAAAAAAAACAGAAATCAGAAAAATTTTGAAAACCTGATGTGACGCTACGTTGGCTGATAAATCACATTAAAAACCAAACTTGTATTTTTATAGCAAAACGAAACGAAATAATATGATGCTATATATAATAGTAATAGTAATATATATACTAAATTTAGTATACAGTTATAGCATAGTATAGTTCTTGATAGCATGATCACATCTTCAGCTACAATTAAAAAAAAAAAAAATAACGAAAGAAAAAAAAAATAACAAGCAAAATAAATTGAACTTGCGGCATATCGAAGTTTTTATACACTTTGCAAAATTTGAAAGTAGAAAATGATAGACAGCCGGGAGACAGAATGAGAAAGAGAGACAGAGATAGTGAGAGAGTGACAGATAGTGAGTTAGAGAGAGTGAGAGAGACAGAGAGAGAGACAGAGAGAGAGACAGAGAGAGAGAGTGAGAGAGACAGGTAGAGAAAAAGGCAGAGAGAAAAACGAAGAGAGACAGACAGACAGAGACAGATAAAGAGAGAAGGATAAAGACAGAGAGTGAGTGAGCAAGACTGAGAGAGACAGAAAGAGAGAGATAGACAGAGAGAGAGAGAGATACAGAGAGAGAGAGAGAGTGAGTGAGTGAGAGAGATAGAGAGAGAGAGAGACAAAAAACGAAGAGAGGCAGAAATAGAAAGACAGAGTGACATAGACAGAAATAGACGGAGAGAGGGACAAAGACAGAGATAGTGAGTGAGAAAGACAGAGAAAGACTGAGAGAGAGATATTCAGAGAGAGAGATAGAGAGAGTAAGAGACAGAGAGAGAGTGTGAGACAGAGAGAGAGACAGACGGAGAGTGAGTCAGACGGAGAGTGAGTGAGACAGAGTGAGTGAGAGAGAGTGAGGGAGAGAGAATGAGTGAGAGAGAATGAGTGAGAAAGAGCGATAGAGAATGAATGAGAGAAAATAAGTGAGAAAGAAAGGCAGAGAGAGTAAGAGACGGAGAGACGGAGAGACGGATAGAGATAATAATTTGCCATAGATTCCTATTAACTATGAAAATTCTTATGAAATCTTCAATTTACAGCGATTATTGCTATATGTTATAGTCGCCCGATTTGAATTGAACTTGACAGAAATAATTTATACATAGCTAAATTTAAATTCTAGAAATTTCAATTGTTTAACAATTGCACAAACAAAAGTTTTAACAACGTTTTTTTCCCCATATAAAATCGTCACTTTCCAAAGATTTGTTTTCTATATATATTATAGTTGTTCGATTAACACTAAAGTTGACAGACATCTATTAGACATTATTAAATGTAAGTTTTATAAATTTCATTTGTATAAATTAACAACAAACTTTAAATGTTAACAAGTTTTTATTTTTCTTCAGGCAAAGTTTTATAGATTTTTAAACATTTTGTTTCTACAGCTACCTAGCAGCATAAATATATATATATATATATATATATATATATATACAGCTATGGACACATAAATAGCACAAATGGAAATTGTATTTTTGAGCTGTGATTTTGCTGGTCTTTTTTTTTTTTAATCTTAATTTTCCTTTTAAAAAAATTGTGCTATTTCTGTGACCATGTCAAATTATGGTTTTTCCAAGGAAAATTAAGATTAAAACAAAACTAAAAGTGTGATAACTTTAAAATTGTACACAATCTAGAAGAGTTAAGAAAACGTCTGAAATCTTAATTTTGAAAATATGATGTAAAACATTATCAAAATCATCGTTCAAACATACAATTTTGATTTGTGCTATTTATGTGTCCATGACTGTATATATATATAGTGCTACTAATCCTCCTAGTAGCAAACTACTTAGGGCTCTATGGCTCTATGTGTATTATATCAAGTCTATGCCAAGTTTCATGCAGTTAGAAACTAGTTTTTTACCTTGCAAAGAAAAGTTTTTTTTTTTTTTTTTTAGAACATTTTAGCAACTCTTTGTGGCAGCTGTGTGGCTATAAGCACAATGTGTACTTTAGTTAGTTGCTGCTTAGTTAGCATTTAAAGTCAGCTGATAACTTTTATATAACTTTAATTTAACATATATATATATATATATATATATATTCATATATATATTCATACATATATATTCATCAGTTTGTGCAGCTGAAGTTTGGAATTTGTAGCCTTCTGTAAATTTTATGCTATGTCATGATTTATAAACTATATTTCAACTTATAATTTACATTAGATTTTTATATAGCTAGCAAATAGTCAAGTTCAAAGTTTTGCTATAGTTCAATTGATACACGTGACAATGATTGTCTATCTCTCTCTCTCACTAGCTCTCGCTCTATCTCTAGCTCTATCTCTATCTGTTTCAACTGTTCTTTGCCTTACTTTTTAGCTAATTGAATGCAAACTTTGATTATTGCTTTTGCAATCAGTTTCATTTAATAATTTCTATGCCTGTTTTTTTTTTTTGCCAGTAAGAGCAAGCGAGAGAGAGAGACGCCTGGCATCCGGCGTCTTTTTTTTTTTTTTTAGTAGGCTTCTGGGTTTTTAGGCCTACGCAAATGTGTAAAATAAATTCAGATTTTTTAGCAACAAACGAAAAACTTGCCTTGCTTCAAGCTGTGTGTGTGTGTGTGTTGCTGTGTGTGTCTTGCTGTGTGAGCATCAAGAAAGCATCTAAATTAAAGCTGAAAAATAAAACCAGTTAAGAAGAGTTGCAAGCGTTACTAACCGGCTGACGTCATGTGAGAGCCAAACGTCACTAAGTATGTGTGTGTATGTGTGTGTATGTTTGTGTGTTTTGTGGCAAAAGAGAAGCGAAACGTTTACTTGCCGCTTGCCGGCAGACCAGTTACCAGTTCTTGCAGCAATTGCCGTTGCTGTTGCTGTTGCTGTTACTACTCTGCAGTTGTTGTTATACTTGCTGTTGTTGTAGTTGTTGCTCTTGTTGTTGCTGTTGTTGTTATACTTCTTGTTGTTGTTGTCGTCCTAGTTGTGCCAAATTTCTTGAGTTCCAGTTAGTCGGTCGCCACTTTGCCGCTGCTGCTGCTACTCCCGCTGCTGCTGCTGTGAATTTTGATATGCAAAGTAAAGAACCAAAAGAAACCAAAAACGAAAGAAATCAAAAAAAAAAAAAACACTTAATAAAAATTAACATGCGCTGTAATCACAAAGGCTTTAAAGGGTATACACTGTGCATAGGCAGCAGGCTCTAAGTCTACGTAAAATTAAAAGTAAAAATCTTAAAAAAAAAAAAATCTTACAAAAAAAGAAAATTTGAATTTCCAGACACTTTTGCCTGCTGTGTAAAAAGTTTTCTTTTATTTTTCACTACAACATTTGCATTGTTTACCACTGTGCACACTGCACACTTTACAAGAGAAAAATAAAACAAAGTTCTTACTGCTACAAATGTTTTTTTTTTTTGTTTTTTTCTTACTTTACTTTTTCACTGTTTGTTTTCTGTTTTCTTGTTTCTTGATTTATTTCCCAATCGTTTTTTTTTTTTGGCAATTGTTATTTTGTCGACAGAGCGTGCAGTCTGTGCTCTACAACGCGCATCGCTTAGATTTGCATTGAATTGAATTGAATTTGCTGACGAAATGTCTACTTGCTGTTGGAATATAACAAAGTAAGTATACGCAATGTTAGCCAACAATAACGCCTGCGCGACGCGACACAAGCTCATTTTACTTCAACAAGTGATTCATATTCATAGACAGACAGAGAGACAAAATAAGCATCGCTAATATTAATCCCAAAAGTTCATTAGCTTCTGTGAAAAGCAAATCATTCGTCGTCAGGTTTTTTGCCAAAAATAGTCAAATAGACAAGACCAAAAATCAAGACAATAAAATTTTAGCAACTGGCAAAGTCGAAGATTTTTATACACTAGAAGCAAGCAGCAAGTACTGAAAGGTTTGTCTATGACAACAGCAGGTACTGGAAGGTTTGTCTATGGCAGCTTTTAGCTTATAGTGATACAATGGGGAATAAAATTTGACTGCTGTAAGTTTCATGAGATTAATTGTAATAATAATTGTAATTTTTAAGCAAAATTTTGCTATGCAATCTTCTTGAAATTGCAGGAGTATGTCTAGGACTTTCCTACATTTGTATAATGTTAATATCCAAGACTTTGCTTGACAATCAAAAAAGTTTTAACCACAAAAATGCAATTTTCAATGCAGGATACCTTTGGTAACTCTATGTTATAGTGCTAAAATCTGTAGAAAACTTCAACAAGTATATGCAAGTTCTTGGTAAACTTAGGTATTGCGAGTTTCCAAGGCATTGCTTGACAATCAAAAAAATTTTGCATATAAAAATTCAACTATTAAGGGAAGATTCCTAAGGTAACTCTATATATTATAATGCTCCGATCTGTATGAAATTGCTGGAGTATGTCTAGGATTTTCCTGCATTTGTATAATGTTAGTTTCCAAGGCATTGCTTGACAAACAAAAAAGTTTTAAACACAAAAATTCTAATTTCAATGCAGGATACCTTTTGGTAACTCTATGTTATAGTGCTACGATCTGTAGGAAACTCTGACAAGTATGTGTAAGTTCTTGGTAAACTTAAATATTGCGAGTTTCCTGAAAAACAGAAGAAACAGTTTCTTAATAAACAAAGGTTTGCATAGAAAAGTTCAATTGTTAAGAGAAGATTTCAAAGGTAACTCTCTATATTATAGTGCTCCGATCTCTATGAAATTGCAGGAGTATGTCTAGGACTTTGCTAAAGTTGCATAATGTTAATTTCCAAGGCATTGCTTGACAAACAAAAAAGTTTTTTCCACAAAAATTCAAATTTCAATGAACGATTCCTGGAAGATTTCTCTGACAAGTATATACAAGTTCTTGGTAAACTTAAATATTGCGAGTTTCCTGAAAAAACAGGATAAACAGTTTCTTGATAATACTTAATGAAAGATTATTAAGGTAACTCTCTATATTATAATGCTCCGATCAACATGCAATTGCAGGAGTATGTCTAGGACTTTCCTACATTTGCATAATGTTAATTTCCAAGGCTTTTGCTTGACAAACAAAAAAGTTTTTCCCACAAAAATTCAAATTTCAATCTAAGATTCCTATGATAACTCTATGTTATAGTGCTACGATCTGTCTGAGTTTACAAGAGTATGTCTAGGACTTTGGTAAAGTTGCATAACGTTAATTTCCTAAGCATTGCCTGACAAACAAAAAAAACTTTCCTCAGTCAACTTTATGTTACAGTCCACCAATAGACAAACCTCTAGCTGTAGTTAATATACCCTACAAATTATTAAGTGTATATAAAACAAACACAGGCAAAACAAGAGATTCGCATATAATGATGTCCAATTTTGTACACTGATTATGCAAAATTCCACGATTTGTCTCTTGGATCAGTTTTTGAATTTTGATGCTTCTGCGGCTACATTGTTGATATTGTTGATGTTGCTGTTGTTGATGTTGTTGATGATGATAATCTTAATCATAGATCTTTGCCAATAGCGATGGCAGCAACTGCTGCTGCTGTTGTTGTTGTTGTTGTTTCGAGAAATTTCAATTGCATGAAACATAAATAAAATAAATAATAGGCTGCTAATCGCTTGTAAACATGAATTTTTTATCCAATTTCAACGCAATTCGATGAGAAAGCAGACACTGTGCAGCAGTTAGCTGTGGGGGAAGAGGCAAGGTAGTGAGCAGGGGCAGGGCGGGGCGGTGCTTGCTAGTCTAGTGCTACGTGATTTAGAGCCTAACGAGCATAGAACCCTTGTGGGCGCACTTTCCCAAAGAGAGCCAGCAACAACAACAACAACAACAGCAAAAAATCGTGCCACATGAGCAGCAACAGCAGCGGTGGCAACAACAATACGTTGCTCGAATTACTTTTGCCCCCGCGGCACACGCTGCCGCTGCTGCTGCTGCTGCTGTTGCTGCGGCTCTCGTGATTGTTTTGTGATTGATGAAGGCGACGCCAGTGGGCAGCCGAAACCAGCAAATAGCAGACAACAACAACAATTTGAGGCAAAAAACAAAACAAAAAAAAAAAAAAAAAAAATGCTTCATTCATGGCCAAGAAACAAGTGAAGCGCGGGCTGAGCAGCAGCAGCAGCGTATAGAGTGTAGAGTGAAGTGCAAGTGAAAGTGAAGTTTTTTTTTTTTTGGCGGCGCTACGTTGCTGTTGTTGTTGTTACTTTTGCCATCGTGTACTTTACCACAACAACAACAACAACAATTTCCCACTAACATAATTTTCAACAGCACAAAGCAGATAAAAAAAACAAAGTACAAAAAAAAAACCAAAATTCGTTACCCATTTCCATTTGTTCGCTGCTGTTGCTGCTGCTGAGATGTTGACTGATGTGCGCTTGCTGCTGTTGCTGCTGCAGATCTTCATTGTTTCTCTGCTGCTCATCTTCCACAACAACTACAACTACAGCAACAACTATAGCTACAGCTGTGGCTTCATCTTCATCTTTTGTAGCATCTTCGTCTTTTGCAGCTTATTCATCTTCATTATTGGCGCCTTTGTATTTGTTACACATTTAATTAAATACCTTGGGCCAAGAGTGAGAGTGACGATCAAGCGATCGTCATTGCTTTTATCTAGCTTATGTTGCGATCTTTGACTCTTTGGCATCAACTTGGATTTTTCAATGGTTTCCAAAAATTATAAAAAAAGGGCAAAGATAGCAGTGTGGAAGAGGGAGGGAGGCAGGGAGATAGGTAGATGTAGACAAAGGGAGAGATGGAAAATGAAAGAGAGAGAAAGGGAAAGGGAGAGAACTATGTAGAGTAAAAGAGAAGGAAAGAGTGAGAGTGAATGAAAGGGAGAGTGAGGGAGAGAGAGGGCGAATGAAAGAGGGAAGAAGAGGGAAAAATATTGGAGAGTAAAGAAGAAGAAAAATGAAAGGAAGAATGAAAGGGAGAGTGAGGAGGGAGACAGTAAGGCAGTGACAGGCTGACAAATACTCAGAAAAAGTGAGAAGCAGAAAGACAGAGACAGAGATAGAGACTAGAGCAAGAGTGAGAGCAAGATACTCTTAGTACTCTATATCTCTCTCTCTCTCACTTTCTCCCTCTCTCTTTCCCTCTCTCTCTCTCTCTCTCTCTCTCTCTCTCTCTCTCTCTCTAAGTAAATTTTCCATTGTAATATACAATTTACAGTTTTTACAATTTACAATTTTTCTCCCAAAAACTTTAGTTAATGAATCGTCATATTTATTTTCCCCCTTTTCAGCATTTACTCAGTTTTTAATAGATTTTTAATGAAGCTTACTACGAGTAAAGCTCATTATGTCGTAAGCCAGACAGTCTACGGTTAACTACAGAAAATCCTTTCATAGAAAGAAAACTTTTAAACAGGATTAATTAGCCAAAAGTAGCAGGTGCTGACTGACTGACTGAAATATATAAAACTTGGCGATAATAGTATAGATTTTTTTTTTTTTTTGTTGGTTGACAGTATAAAATGAAAATCGATTTGAGGCGAATGACATATTGTCGCACAGCAGTTGTCGATATTGTGCTTCTTCATCTGCACAGTTGGGCAATGCATTAATGGGAGGAGGAGGCACGCTTCATTAACCGAAAGACAGACAGACAGACAGACAATGCGACAAGCAGCTTGTCTCGCTTATTGTCTCAGCGCAGGCAGCAAAAGCAGCAACGTTCACTTTCTAATCACCAAAGTCACCGTACATATATTTGCTTTGTTTTTTTCTTTCCCCTCTCTCTCTCCCTATGTCTCTCTCTTTGTCTTTGTCTTCCATCAGTTTTGCCAGCACTGTTTGTGTGTGTGTGTGTCTTGGCAGCCATGACCGAATGCAATCAACGACAGACACGCAAGTTGAAGGTACTAAGCGGCCAAATATGGTATATGCTCTGTCCCTGGAGGGTTGGGGAGGAAAGGGAAGGGGAGGTGAGGCAGAGCAGTGCAGAGGCAGAGGGTACATCTGTACTATACTGACAGCAACTTTGCTTGCATGCTCTCGCAATCATTGTTGGCTGTTTTTGGGGAGGTTTGAAGGTCTCTTACAGTTGTGCCGTGTGCTGAGGGCTGCCAGTTACATATACAAACACATATATTACACATACGCAGTGTATGCCTTAACTTGCATATTTATACACAAATTGGGTTCAGGCGCCTTAAGGTCAAGTCAACAACAAACAGCAGTAAAAACAACAAGTTAACAAGATTCAGAGACAGGCACTGGTGCTGCAGCTTTGCCTGAGACTGCGACTCCGACGGCGACTGCGACTCAGCGTAATCGTAATCGCGCATAGTTAGTAACTACATTCGCTATGTTAACTAATGAAATATACAAAACGATTTTCTCATATGTAAGAGAAGACTGTTTACTCTGCGGCGCGGGTTGCTTAAACAGTTTTCTGTTGTCAACGTTAAAGATAAGATAAGATTAGTATTAAAATGTAATATTTACTTGTTAATATTTGTCGATGACATACACAAAATTAATCGATATATTTGTATGTTAGACATTTCGATAAGATAATATTTTACTATATGTACGTTTTATCTTTTCGATAAATAGTTAAATAGCATTTAATTTTCAACTGTTGAGCTATGACATAAGGCAATTGTTAATGATCTTGAATAATAATAATAACAAAAGCGACAAAGCTGCCCTCGCAGTGTCACATGTTGTTGTTGCTTTAGATCGCTTGTCATCATCATAGTCGTCGCTTGCTTGCTTGCTTATTGTAGTTGTTGTTGAATTGTTTCATAACAGCTGAGAGACAAAGTCAGGCAAAAGGTAAATGGGTTTTGTGT
The DNA here is from genome assembly GCA_037044475.1 of Zaprionus obscuricornis. Classification (NCBI taxonomy): domain Eukaryota; kingdom Metazoa; phylum Arthropoda; class Insecta; order Diptera; family Drosophilidae; genus Zaprionus; species Zaprionus obscuricornis. The sequence goes on along the minus strand of JBAMBR010004506.1, from coordinate 41,121 downwards.
ACCTTGTGCCTAATGCGTTAATATCATCATCAAAGCTTGCAAGCTTGTTTATAGCTACAACTACACAAACACACACAGATATACATACATGTGTGTGTGTACATAATCTTACATTGAGCATATGGAAAAATACTCATAATGTAAGTTATATTTATGCTGCGCCTCTCCCTCTCTCCCTCTCTATCTTTCGCTCTCTCAGTGTATGTGTGTATGGCACAGTGGGCACAAGTTTTGGTTTTTATGACTTTAGTTTTTAACGATGCCAGTGACAGCAATGTTCGTCAACAACAACAACAACAGCAACAATATTAAAACAAGCCGAGTTTCAATGAAAAGTCAAAACAGGCCGCAGGTCCGGATATAAATGGTTTGTTGTTCACACACTCACACATACATATATAGTATATATATATTTATATATATATATGTACTCTGCACTATCATATATATAGATAACCATATGCAGTGTGGAACACTCATCATTACGCTTAACGCTTGGCTCAGTCTCAGACTCAGTCAGCCATTACGAAGCCCATTTTGTTAGTAGTTACTCGCCGCAAGCGACTAACTTACCAAAACAGCCTCACATACTGTGTTTGCGTTTACAGCAAAATCATAATGTACTTGTACTCTCGTACGTACAGCACATGCATAAGCACACACAATACATTATAAAGAGAGCCAGCGCAACAGCAGCAGCAGCAGCAGTAAGAAAGAGAGAGAGAAGTTAAACAGCGCGCCCCCGCTTTACATTGCCTTCGCCTGCCCTTCGTCGATAGTCGTGAGTCACCTGAGCGTAACGTAAGCGCAGCTTATTGTTGTTTGCTCGTGTGGCTTGCTTCGGGTACTTGAGCTCGTTATTATTTCGGCACTCACACTTGCTCGCTCACTTACTCACTCACAGACTCTCTCTCGCTCGCTGCCACACTACTCTCCCACTGCAGTTTGCTCCTGTTGTTCGCTCTGAGCAGCTGTTTTTAAGGTTGTTGTTATTTGTGATCACTTTTTGGACAGTGAATGTGTAAGCTCACACATACATACACACACACACAAAAACTTACACATGTCGTTTGCATACAAAATTTACACCTTTTACTGCAGCTTTTCGTAGTTGTTGTTGTTTTCTTTCGTTTATATGTGATTTTTTTCTCTCTTTTTTCTTATTTGCAATTACCCAATTTATGTACATAGTCCAAATAAAAAAGAGTTAAACATCTGATTAACAATACATTTGTATGGACATATGTATAGCGCATAATTGTTAGTTTTTCAATTGCAATTAATCCCACTGTGCTCAGTCAATTATAGAGCGTCGTAGTATACGTCAATGCTCAATTATATGACTTTATACAGGTGCATATGTATGTATGCATACTTGTTTATACAATTGTATCACTGTGTGTGTGTGTTTACGTCTCTCTTAGTATTAGTCTTACGTTATTGCAAGTGTTTCATTTATAGACTGACAATTGTTTTCGGTAGATCATATTGAAAAGAACAGCTTAACACAGTGATAGATAGAGAGACAGAGAGAGAGAGAAATAGCTAGAACAAAACAGCAGCCAGCAATAACACAATAACTAGCACACAAACTTGCCTACAAATGCACACAAAAACACACCACGAGACAAACACACACATATACATACAGCGTATTCATTTGCTCTCTCTAGCACACAGATGTGAGAGCAGTAAAGCAGCGAGCGCTGTGACTGTGACGTTTGTTGGACTCACTCACGGGCTTGGAAGCTCGTGCGCCTCTATCGGGCAATTTAGTCTCTCTCAAAGTTTCGTCGAGGCAGGCAGCACAACAGCAGGCGCAATCAACAATAAATTATAAACGTTGCGCGCGCGCTTTTCTGTTTTTAAAACGTCGACGTCGCAGTCGTAGTCGCTGCCGCCTGATCGTGCGTTTTGTTGTTAACATTAACATTAACTTTGTTCGCTTGCTTCGCTCTCGATCAACTGTGCTCGGTGTGTTGTGTTTGTGTGTTAGTCACAAATTTTGTTGCTGGTTTTATTTTTTCAATATATTATATATAAATTTATATATATATATTTTTTTTTCGAATATGGTTTTGTTTATTGTTGCTGTAGTGGCCACTTTGCATACGCAAATGAAGCAACAAAATTAACAAACAAAATAAATAAATAAAAAAAAAAAATTAAATATAAAAATTTTTGCAGCGCGCAAATTGATTTGCAAATAAAAGTTTTGTCTGTGAATTTTGAGTGCCACTGTATGTGCGAGTGTGTACGTGTGCCTGTTGTCGATGGAAAAAAAGTGAGAAATAAATCAACAGTAGTAGAAACAACAAGCATAATAACAACAACAAAAGCAACAACAAGCATAAATTGCAAAATACAAACATAACACGCAGCTCACGACATGGCAACGCGTGTGTCTTCTTTTTCATGCTGTTGTTGTTGTTGCCATTATTATTAGTGTTGTTGTTATTGTTGTTGTAATTCCCAATTTTCAAGTTACTGTCGCTAACGTTGTAGTTGCTTATATTGGCTGTCAAGCGAGGGCCGGTTTATTAATTTGACATCGTCGTGTCCGCCGCCTGCCGCACAATACATTAATAACAACAACAACAGCAACAACAACGGTAGCCGAAACAAAAAACCAAAGACAACCGAATAAAACAAAACGGAAACCATGAAAATAACAATAACAACAACAACAACATGAAAAGCAACAACAGCATTGCACACAATTTTTTAATGTAAAAAAATAAAATATAATTAAAGAGAAAATCGCCTTTCTCTGCGCGCGTATCACAAAAACAATAGTGCCGCCACCGCCAACAACAACAGCGGCAACAGCAGTAACAACAACAATAACAAAAATTGAAATAGGCGTCGACAGCGGGAATAGCAGCATTAGTAGCAGTAGCAGCAGCAGCAGTAGCAGCAGCAACATCAGCCACGGCCACTGCCCCGTTACGTTTCGGCAAGCACACGACCAAAGCGTCCCACTGTCGGTCTAACATATTTCAGTGCATATCTATGCACATGTGTGTGTATGTGTGTGTGTGATATATATTGTGGACTCGACTGGAAATTTCTGCTACACATTTTTTAATTGAAATTGTAGGCAAGTGCTGAGCAGCAAAAGCAGCGGCAGCAGCATTCTCATAGCAATGATTCTAAACCCTCGCAACAGTAGCAGCAGCAGCAGCAGCACCAATATGTTTTCTATTCTGATTCCCCCACCACCTGTCTACTTCCACTTTACAAAAAGGAGAACGACATGAAAATAACTGTATAACATCAGTAGCTCGAAAGCTTCACTCAATGCTCAATTTTCAATACATGCAGAAAGCTTCGAAAATTTTTTTTTTTAATTTTTATCTGTGCAAAGCTTAAACTCAGCTGATTTTCATGCAGCTGCAGATGCAGCTGCTGACCAGCAGTGACAACAGTAGTAGCAGCATCAGCAGCAGCAGCAGTGACAGAGACAAAGAGAGAGAGAAAGCACAAGTCAATGTTAACGGTAAACACAAAAGCTGCTGCTGCTGCTGCTGCGCTTCAAATTGTCGCTTTGCGCTCTGTCACGAAGAGCGCTTTGTATTTTGTTGCATTCGTTGCGCCGCGATCTTAGAGCTCAGCTGCGCATTTGCTTTTGCCTTTGCGCTTCTGTTATTTATTTATTTTTTTTTTTTCTCAGTTTAGCTGCGACTGCAGTTGTTTGCTGCTTGTGTAACAACTTGCTAACCAATTACGCTGCGTCGCAGTTGCAGTCGCAGTCGCAGTTGGAGTTGCAGTTGCAGTCGCATTGTGCAGTTAACGTTGTTGCATATTGTGTTTCCACTTCCTCTTCCGCTCATTTTGAGCCGCCCGGTTGCAATCGTAACGCGCAACGCATGCAATTGTTATTAGACAGCAGCGCACACACACAGACAGCGAGAGAGAAAGAGCGAGAATGAAAGAATATATGTATATATGTATGTGTGAGTGAGAGAGAGAGGAAGAGGGCTGAGCGAAAGAGAGTTGGATTACGTGCGCCGTTAGTAATGACACGAAAGTGAATAAAAAGCGTTGAAGCACGGGCCGCTGCCATTGTGAACCCAACTGCTGGGCCGCCCCAACTCTGTCGACGGTAGTCACTCAGCCAGCCAGCCAGCCAGCTGCACTTGACGTGCGTCTATGTGTGTGTATGTGCGTGAATATGCATGTCTGTTCATGTTTATGTGTGTGTGTAATAATTATAAATTAAATAATTATACAATGCAAGCAAAATATAAAAAACAACTTGGAACTGATTGTAACTGCAGTTGCTGCTGCTCTTGCTGCTGCTGCTGCTCGTGCAGTGGAACACCTGTAAAACAAAGGCAGCTTTATCTACAACAATAACTAACAGCAGCAACAACAACAATAACAACAACTAGAAAAATATACAAGCTATTGTCGTCGTGCAGCGTAAAGCGAATGCAGGCAGCCAGCAGCAGCAGTTTTAAGCATAATCAAAATTTTAAAACTCGACACAAGAAATGCTAAAAAAAAAAATAAAAAAAATTCAAATCAATTTTTTATTTTTACTTGTGAAAAAGAATAAATAGCAAAACTTGTTTAAACAAAATTTTGCAATTGTGCAAAAAAAAAAATAAAAAAAGTTCGAATACTTTTTGTGTAGATTATTGTACAGAGAATAGTAGTAACTGCCAATAGAGAGAGAGAGAGAGAGAGATACTATATGCTAAAAACAACTTTAGAAGAACAAGTTAAATGCTTTGTAGCAAACAACAAACAACAAGCAACAACAACAACAACTGCTACTCAATAGTTGTTAAATAATAATAAAAACATATTCGTAGCTTGAAGCATTTTTTTTTTTATTTATTTATTTATTTTTTTATATTTTTTTGAGTGGGTTTTTCGGGGCAGCAGCAGCAGCAGCAAGACTTGAATCACAGCTTGCTGTGCAAAAGCGCGACCATAACAACAGTGTGGGGAATCATATAGAATAGAACAACAAAGTTGTTGTTGTTGTTGTTGTACGATTGTAGGCGACTTGTTTTGGCCAATAATGCCATGACTTGTTGTGGAATCCAAGGCAAGGCTAACAGCGAAGAACATAGAGAGAGTGAGAGAGAGAGGGAGTGAAGAGTGAAGCTTATCGCAAATAGCGAAATTCGTTTTGGCTTAAACATTGGCTTTGCTGACTATGTCTCAATTTCTCAGTAAACCAAAATGACAAAACAATCAACGGTCAACAAACACACACAGAGAGAGAGAGAGAGAGACAATTGTTCACAATATAATTGTAACAAATTCTGTTTAAAGATTTTGTACGCTAATGATGAAGCCATCATCAACAGTCAACAGTCAACAATCATCATCACACACATCAAGCAGCGCGCAATCAGTGATCGTCACTTGAGACACTTGTCCAAAAGGTTCTTGAACTTGAACAAAAAAATAAAAGCACTATAAAAAAGAAAAAACAACGATTTATAGCTGGAAAGTGCGGGGGATTTTATGTTGCTTCATTTTCTTCATTCATTTATTCACGCTTCTTCTTTTTCTTTGCTGAATACTAAAAAATTTACATAACGATCTTGATCTTGTCAAAACGATAAATGCATATTGTATATATTTCTATATACATATATTTCTTTTTTTTCCCTTTCTATAATAATATTGCCATTGTCTCTGCATTTGACAATATTCTCACGTAAATTTCCATATGATTTATGTAGCTCTATATATGTATATATGTCTCTTTAAGTGGATCAGGTCAAAAACTGACTAGACTTACACACGTCTCTCTCTCTCTTCCCTGCGCGACTCACAATTGCAATTTGCTGGGCTTGGCCCTGAGGCTTGGGCTTGCTGCCAAAAAAAAAAGAAGAAGCTTTCCCAACTGTCTGTCTGTCTGTCAGTCAAGTTTTTTTTTGATTAGTGCAGCAAATGTAGACGCAGACGGATGCCAACTGTTCACATCCCCCCCACTGTGTGAGTGTGTTTGTTTGACATATGCTTGGTATATGTGTGTGTGTGTGTTTGTGTGTGAATCAATGTATGAATATATTTATATTTATGTTTGTATTCATTCGTTATTCGTATTCATTATTCGCATTCAATTTGAATATTGTTTACTTGGCACTCGTCACTGAGGCGGCGGCGTCGTCGTCGTCGTCGTTGTTGTCGGCAGTTTCATTTATTTTCTAGCTCTGCGACTTTTACTTGACGACGATCAGCGATCGCTGACCTAAAAAGCTAAAAAAGCTGATTGAATGCGCTCTGTGAGAGAGTGTGTGTGTGTGTGTTTCTCTCTCTCTCTCTCTCTCTCTCTCTCTTTCTCATAAATATAATAGCACAAAAAAAAAATAAAAAATATGGGGGAAATAAAAAAAAAACAGCAACAACAACAAGAGCAACAACAACAACAACAAGAGCAACAACAACAGCAACAGCAAAAAAAAAATAAAGAGACAGACAAACATTTTGCAAGTGTCACGCTGCCCAGTTTTTGCTTCATTAGCGATTGTCACTTGTCTCTCTTTTCAAACTATATTTCATTGTTTCGCTAGCTAGCTAGCTGTCTCTCTCTCTCTCTCTCTCATTCACACTCTCTTATTGATGTTTGTTGCTGTTGCTGTTGCTGTTTTATTACAGCGTTTTTTTTTTTTGAAGGGCATTTTTCATTGTTATTGCTGCTGCTGCTGCTGCTACTGCTGTTATTATTATTGTTAAGTTGCCGCAACGTACGCAATGCGCCAAAAGATAGTGAAAACGCGTGTGGAATGTGTGCTAAAAATATATTTTAATACTCGTCGACTAATACATAATTATCATTTAGCCAAGTTAACAACACTAGCATTAAAAAAAAAACAACAACAATAAAAAAAATAATAAAAAAAACGTTATCACGACAAAAATAATCAACGACTATAAAAAAAAATGTAGCCGAAAATGTAGAAGAAGCAGAGCAACAAATAGAATATAAAACTAAACCAAAGATAAAATGACAAAGAAATAAAAACAACAACAACAAAACAAATGCAAAAACAACAACAACAACAAAATCATATTGCAATAATATGTAAATAAATTAAAAACCGAAAGCAGAAGCAAAAAAAAAAGAACAATAAATTATAAAACGAAATAAACAACAACAAGAAGAAGCAGAAGAAGAGGCAGAAAAAAAGCCAACAAGAAAATCAATTTGCAAATGAATAAAACGAAAGCAAAACAAAAGCAACGAACATACATACGAAAAAACCGCAAACAGCAAAAACAACAACAACAGTAAAGAACAACAACAAATCAAAATACAAACAAAATCTACGAAAAGTGAAGGCGAAAGTATTGTGTCTCCCCACCAGCCCCCCCCCCCCCCTCAACCCACAAATCCACGCCCATTGCGGTTGCGATATTATAACTGTTCGTTGTTGTTGTTGTTGCTATTTTATATCTGTAAAACTGTGAAACGCAACGAATGTGAAACAACGCATTGACGTTGTTTCATTTCCTTCCATTGTTTCGATCATGCCGAAAACTAGCAGCAGCAATAGCTGCACCAATAGCAGCAACAACAATCGAAGACATCTGCCAGTACCTGCAAATCTTGATGATAGCAGCAGTGAATCTTTTCTGCAATATGACAGCGATAAGAAACCGCCGCCAATTGTTGTTGTTGTTGGCGATGGACGTAGTCGTGTGCGTCGTGTTGTACGCACAGCCACACGACACGTGACTGTTGTAAGTCTCTCTACGCGGCATAAGGAGACGCAGACACATACCTCACATCATGTGACGGCTGTCAGGTAAGCGCGCTACTGTGACTGTGATTGCGATTACGATCGCTGCTGCTGCTACTGCACACAGCACAAAATTGTGGGGGAAGTACGAATATGCCTAGCGTTATCTTCTGTTAAATTTAGCAATGAGTGCTCACAAAAAATAATAATTTTTATGACTGCATTAAAACACACAAAAACAAAAACAACTTGAAAAAATAACTTTTAACTTTGCTATTGTCTTGGATTATAATGTTTCATTTTCAATGCGTTTCACTTGCGCTCAATTTCTAGTTGTGGAACATGTGGAACTTGTTTTGCTTTTGATTTGACTGTGTCTCTGCATTTGTTTTTTTTTGCCTAAAACACGTTGCATACTTTTAAGCTGTCGAATATATTAGGCTGCTGTTGTTTACTTAGCGGAACTGTTACGGCAAAGATTGTTTAACAGCGAAATATGAAATGTAAACAAAAAAGAAAAAAATAAATAAAAAATAATTAAAATAAAATATATAAAAATAAAATATATAAAAATAAAATATATAAAAATAAAATATATAAAAATAAAATATATAAAAATAAAATATATAAAAATAAAATATATAAAAATAAAATAAATAAAAATAAAATAAAACAATATTAAAATAAAATAAAATTAAATTAAAATAAAATAAATTAAAATAAAAATTATTTAAATTTAATTAAAATAAAACTAATTAAAATTAAATTAATTACAATAAAATTAATTTAAAAAAAAAAAAATAATAAACATCATAATTATGTCAACTGCAGCTGCAGCTTGTCTAAATATAAATACATTCAACTTGTAAAATTGTTATTCTCTAGCTGCTGCATAGCTTTATGCATAACTCAAAAGTTCTCATTACACAGTTTGCCTTATTAAGTTTTGTATATGGCTCACGGCGCGTCACCCACCTCCCCCCCCCCCCTCCCCTCGTTGGCGTGTGTCTGTCAGCTGTCTGTCTTTCTTTTAGTTTTGTTTGTTTACTGTTGTTATTCTTCTTCTTCTTCTTCTTCTCCTTCTTCATATTTTTTGTTATGGTCGAGGAAGGAGGCGTGGCACACTTCATAAAGCATAACATACATAAACATACACACGCGAGAGAGAAAAGACACTAATGTAAAATCAATAACAATTACGGTTGCGCTTTGCGCTTTGCTTTGCTTTGCTAAAAGACGGTCGCCGACTGCCGTTGACGTTGCCGGCGACGTCGCAGTCGACGTCAGAGTCAGCGCTTAGGTCACGCAAAGTCGCCAAGGGCTGTCGGTGGCACCAAACGTTGGACAATGTTGTGACACTTGTTGCATATTAAACAGTTTGCTGTAGGAAGTGAGCGAGGAAGTTGAAGCACACGTAGTCAAAGAAGCGGGGGAGTTGGAGTTGGGGTTGCAGGCAGGCAGGCTGGCAGGCAACATTAAAAAGACATTGGCTCGCGATGAAGTGACGTTTTGTGTGTCATTTAGCGATGCGACACGACGTGCACAGATATAAAACACAGATACTACAGATACAGCTGCAAATGAAGCTGTAGATGTTGCTGTTGCCACAGATAAATGCCGCAGGCAAAGTGAACAACAGCTGGACACATGTGCAACGGCAAACAATTAGTGTGGCAACTCGACTCGACGCGACTCGACGTGTGGCAGATGTTTTTACTTGGACTCGATTTTCAAACAGGACACTCGCTTGCCTTGCAGACTGACAGAGAGCGAAAGAGAAAGAAAGAGAGAGACAAGTTGTAACTAAAAGCAGAAGAAGAAGAAGACAAAGACGAGGGCAACTACCTGATGAAAGGACAACATGAATTTCAAGCCAGGTGCATTTGAAAAACACCAACAGCAACAACAGCAACAACAACAACACGAAAATAATAAGGATTGTCTGCTGCTTCTTCTACTCCTATATGAAAATCGTATTGTGCGTGTTCCTGTCTCTGCTATTATCCTGAAAAAAAATCCTGTTTATGGTTTTTTTTTCTTGCTTTCTACCTCTTGCTGGGTGCGAAAATTGCAGCTGCTGTTGCTGTTGCTGCATTCTGTTCCATCTTTCACTTTATTTTTGTGTGTTTGTGTATGTGTCTTTTGGCCATGGCCAACAACTTATTAGGCCCACCAACTGTGTCAGGATTCGTATAGAGCTGACAGTGCTGACTATACAAAACCGATAATCAATAATTTAAGTATTGCATTTGAAATTGATTTAGCATTATGCACAGTTTTATAATTTGTTACACTTGAGATTATTGCCTAAAATTGAAGACAATAACTTATTATTGTGCAAAGGATTTTTTATTTTTGTTAAATTTAGCTGCTACAATTTTTCAAGTAAACTGAAAAAATAATTTGTAATTTTTACATATTTTGTTTTTAGCATGAATAAAATTTATTAGCATTTTTTTTTTTTTTAATAATTTTTGAAAATATTATGAATATTTATTTTTTAAATTTAATAAATTTTTTAGCATTTATTTTTTTTTATAATTTTTAAAAGTAATTAAATTTATTTATTATTTTTAAATTTTAATTTTTATGATTTTAAAAAATGTTTTCGTACAATTTTTAAAAATATATATTTTTTTTTAATTTTTCAAAATATTTTTGTTTACAATTTTTAAAAATGTTTTTAGCTTTTTATTTTTTAAAATATTTTTTTTTTTAATTTTTCAAAATATTTTTTTTTTCAATTTTTATTTTTTTTTTTTTATTATTTTTTTACATTTTTTCAAAATATTTTTTGTTTACAATTTTTAAAAATGTTTTTAGCAATTTTTTTTTTTAAATATTGTTTTTTATATTTATTTACCATTTTTTGTTTAAAATTTTTAAAAATTCTTTTAATATTTTTGGTTTTTTTTTTTTATTTAAATAGTTTTTTTTTTTAATATTTATTTATTTAATATTATATTTATAATTTTTCAATTAATTAAATTGAAGATTTAAAATTTACTTAACATTAGTAAAGCTTATAAAGCGGATTTCATAATAATATTCAAGCCAAAGTCAAAATTGTTGCTTGCTTTAATTACAAGTCCAAAAATTTCTGCGCATCTTTCAGCCGCTTTTTTTCTTCAAGCTAAATTTTAATTAATTTTTACAAATTTTACACTTTCTATATAAAAATTACGCAGCATCAGTTCTTATGAAATTTCCTGCCTTTCTCTGTTTTTACTCTCTCTCTCTCTCTCTCTCTCTCTCTCTCTCTCTTTCTGTCTCACTCTCTGTCTCTCTCTCTCTTCCCTCTTCTATATATATTTCTCTATATGTTTGTCATCGTTAGCTAATCATTTCCTTTGATTTTTTTTCTTTTTTTTTTTTTTTAATTTTTCTACGACTGAAATCTATTGCGAGCTATGTCTGTCTGTCTGTCTGTCTGTCTGTAATATCCAGCTGCCATATGGCCGACTGGCTGGTTGGCTGGCACTCAAAACAACTCGTAACACTGTAAATCTCCAGCTTCAAAAAAACTCTTTGTCTTCTATTACTTCTACTCTCCCCCTGCTCCTGCTACTCTCTACTTGCTGTGCGCTGCGTTTTTCTGGTATAAATGGATCCTTTTACGCTTAGGGATCATCTTCAATGCTTTTGTTATTGTCGTTGTCTTCATATTGTCATTCTCTCTCTTTGCCCTAAGGGTTGTTCAATTGTCTGCTTCTCTCTCTCTCGCTCGCTCTTTCGCTGAGGTTATTCAAAATAAAACAGATGCATTTCGACTGCGTAGGCAGCTGACACACTAATACATACACATGCATATACACAGACACACACACACGCATATTAAGCCATGCGAAACACGTTTCTGTAACGCCGACGCGACTGCGCTTTGATCGTTTCCTTCATGTGCTGCGTCGTCGTCGTCGTCGTCGTTGTTGTTGTTGCTCGAATGATCGCAGCGATGAGCAGCAGCAGCTCATTGAGCTCATACAATTTGCTCGGTTTAGTTGAAACGCGAACGTTGCAGGGCGACGACGTGTGCTCTTCTGCTCGCCAAGTGCTTCCTCTTTCATAGCTGCTCGGTCTAACCGCAAAACGATAAATCCAAAAACTGCCCAAAAATAAATAAAAAAAAACCAAAAATTCAATTTGAATAATATTAAAAAAAAAAAAAATAGATAGAAACATAATTAACGATCGTCTATTTTTTTTTATTTTGTTTTCGTGTTGCTCCAAAAATTGTTTGTCTATGTCATTTTTATCTACGTATTGTTGTTGTGCTTGTGCGTGTGTGTGTGTGTTCATGTCTTGTTGTTGTATTTGTATTTCTTCATCAATAAGCAAAGTTAAGATCATAGAATAGTCAAAATGTTGATTTGCATTTCGGGTTTTATAATTGGCGAAAGGTATGCAAAGCAAAATTTTTAAATAAATCTCTTGAAAATAAACGAAAGTTCTTCATTTTTATTTTAATATTATCTTTATTTAATTTAAGTTTGTTAATGTGCTTAAAAAAAAAAGTGAATCTTAAATAAGTGCGCAAAATATTAGTATAAATTTCCAAAACTTTAAAAGCTTAAAGTGTGTCAGTTTTTCTACTTTGAAACTTGGAAAGTTTTGACTGTTTATGCAACAGCTATATAATCTATATATATCTGCATTATTTTTTATAGAAATATTCTTGAAAACTCTATTAATATAAAAAGTGTTCCTAGATTGGAACCAATATTACCTGAAACCAAAGGAATTTTTCTTTAATTCTCTTTAAAATTTAGGAAATTTCTAGGAAAGTTTTGACTGTATTTGCAATAGCTATATATTTTATATATATATCTGCATAATTCTTTATAGAAATATTCTTGAAAACTCTGCCAATATTCAAAGTATTCCTAGATTGAGACTTATATTAGCTTAAACCAAAGGAATTCTTCTTTGTTTTGCTTTAATTCTCAACCAATTTTAGAAACTTTGAAAGAACTTTTCCTACTTGAAACTTGAAAAGTTCTAAGTGTGAAAAGTTTTACTGAACTTTATATTTCACATCGTTTTATATACTGGAAATATTCTATATTTAAATACTATTAAAAATCTTTCAATATCCAAAGTGTTCCTTGATTTGTACTAAGCTTGAACTTCTGTTATCCTTGCTTAAAATACTGTGAGCTTAATGTTAAATATTTCTTATGAAAACTTCAAAAAGTTTTTACTGAATATATGCTTTATAAAGACTACGACTATATTATATTCTCTATCTATATCTATAAACATTCTACAAAAATCCTTCAATCTCCAAAGTGTTTCTTGATTTATCTTTACTTTGAAATTCTTTACATGTTACATGTTGTCAGCTTAATGAAATTTTGCTTAAGAAAACTTCAGAAGTTCTCATAGAATTTATTCTATATAAATATTATATATTCTCAATCTATATCTGCCATATACCAGCAAAATCCTTCAATATCCAAAATTGTTTCTTTATCTATTTTCAACATTAATTTAATTCTTTCTTTCTCTCTCTCTTGTTTTATTTGCAGCTTTCCACAGAAAAGCATTGAACGCAGTGGCTCCACACAGTATGATTTGGCCGGTGCGCCAGTGACAGCACATGTTGGTGGCTCAAATGCAACCACTGATAATGTTGGCGGTGGCTATGTTTATTTGCAAAATCATTATGCTGCCGCAGCTGGACATAATTCGGCAGCAACAATTAATTATCCCGCGCCGCAGCATCCACAAATGATTTATCAGATACAACAGTATCCAACGTGCCATCAACAGCAACAGCAGCAGCAACTGCAACAACAGCAGCAACAGCAGCAACATCAACAGCAACAACAGCAACATTATATGCAAATGCAGGCTGGCACAGCGAGTAGTGTTACTGCTGCTGGTGGTGCTGCACATTATCATCATCATAATCATCATCTGCTGCATAGTCATGGACATCATCATCATCATGGTGGTGCTGTGGTTATTGCTGGCAGTGGTGTTGGCACTGGTGCCGGTGCAATGTTATTGCAACATCAACATCAACAACAGCAGCAACATCATCATCAACATCATCAACAGCAGCAACAGCAGCAACAGTTACAGCAGCAAAATATGCACAAAAAGAATTCTATACGAAATGGTGGCGATGTATTAAAACGAACGCGTGCACAGTCAGCGTAAGTATTTACGATATATATCCAGTAAGAGAGACAAAGAGAGGGAGTGTGTAAGAGTGAGAGAGAGATAGTAAGCATATTGTCAATCAGTTTATCAGTAAAAGTTGAAGTAAAAGTATAGCTGAGGGTTGTCCAGCTGTCAACTTAATGAGTTTGGACTTTGTATTGCGCCAATTCTAGATAACACTTGCACCTGTCCCCGGCAGTAGTAGTCCCTCTGCTTCTACATGCCATATGATAAACAAACTGTTTGCTATGTAAATATGACGACGGCGCTAAGAAATGAAATGTTATAGAAATCATCTGACAAGTGTCTTGCTTTCAAACAAAACCAAACAAACAGCAGACGTCAGTCAGTCCTACTGCTGCTATCTTCCCCTCATAGTGTTATTCCTGAAACAGAATTTCTGCTTAGTTTTGTTTGTGTTTGTAAATCAAAAGTTAATTTTTATGCATATTAAATAACAGTGGCAAGTAGCGTAAGTAACAGCTAACTTTCACCAGCACAAAATGCTAAGTGCAACATATAATTTCAACCCCCCGCACCCCTCCCCCGTCTATTGCATTGTAATCTAATATTATTTGCTGAGAAACAGGTAACATTATTTCCAGCTGTTCTTCTATTGCTTTTTCACTTGTAGAACATTTTTCTAGACTCTAGATTTCTAGATTGTTTTTTTTTATCATAAACTCAAATTCCAATTATTATTATTTGTTTTTTTTTTTGCTAGTTTTAGCTAGAATAAAGCTAAACTCATGCTGACTATTTTTTTGCAGAGCTATAATATTATTATTATTTTTTTCTTTTTGAGCTAATTTAATTTGCATTGTTTCTATATCTCTATATATATATCTCTCTTTATCGCTAGCTGCCTCTGCCAGTTCTACCCCTCTTTCTGTTATCTCTAGTAGCACATCTAGCCGTCTGGCTAATTAATTGCCATAACATGCACAACTTCCAGTTATTTCTGCTCTCATATCTATTTCTATTTCTATTTCTATTTTTTTTTTTTATCTTTTGCTTCTGATTCTTCTGCTTCAACTTCTGTTCTTGTCTCTTGTCAATCGCGATCGACTGCCTGCCGTTCAAATTAAAAATCGCAAAGCAAAAACTGTTTATAATAATAAACAAATTCTACTATCTCTCCAACTTTTGCTCCTCCCCTCTCTAGGCTATACGCTTACAGCAAGTGTATACGAACTTTGGCAGATTTCAGGGATGCCTTATGATAAGCAACTTGTTTTAGTCATGGAATTTTGCAGTTAACCTTATGAAATTTAGCAGAGTTATATTTTATAAACTCAAGCAGCATATAGTTCAAAATTAAAGATATCAATCCACCAAAAGATATAAAAAACGTAAAAAAAGTCCTAAAATTCAGTTTTTGTATATAAAACTTTAACTTATTGAGTTTTACGACTGAAACTTGCAGTATCAAGGTTTGATAAACTCTACAACTGCTCTGTCAAGTTTCATCCAAAACTCACAACTATAACATATAGCTGCCATAGAAAAAAATGTTCCGATAATTAAGTTTTTGAGTGTACAAATTGAAGCAGTGTAGATTTACAGCTGAAACTTTGAGTACTTAGCTTTAGTAAATGCTGAAACTAGACTTACAAATTTTAACTAAATTCCAATACTAGAACATATAGCTGCCATAGGAAAAAGGGTCCGAAAATTGAATTTTTGCCTATAAAACTTTAGTTTTTGCAGCTTACCAGCTGAAATTCTCAGCAATTAGTTTTAGTAAGCTTCAAAAATTGTCAGCCTAGTGCCAAGCTCCATAAACTATAGAAATTCTAGGACAAATCTTGTCAAATTCATAATGTTGCAAGGTATTAGAACTTCGTTATGACGCAGCTAACGGTTTTTGTTGCTTATTTTGTTTGTTTTTTATTGTTTTCGATGCTATGGTCGCCGTGGCAACATTCTAATCAGGTTTCTTACACGAAGTTCCCAAAAAAAAAAAACGCGACGACGAAGAAGTCAACGTTATCTTATCAGCTGCAAAATAAGTGACGAACGATATGGCGGCATAACGAAACTTAGTTATACGCAAATCTTACGACGGACAATGACATGAAAAGAATTTGTCGCAGTTCTCTTCTAGAATTCCTAATATTATTTATTTTTAATATTTCATCATTAACATCTTGTTCTTCTATTCAAACTGTACAGCTACGAGCTATCACAGGATCTGCTGGATAAACAGATCGAGCTGCTGGAACGCAAGTACGGCGGAGTGCGTGCACGTAATGCAGCAGTAACCATACAACGGGCATTCCGTCACTATATGATGGTCAAGAAATTTGCCTCAATTACAGCCATGGCCAAGGCTGAGAAACGTCTCAGTCGACGCATGGTTGTGACAGCATCCAGCATGACATTGGCCGAGGAGAATGCCTCAGCGAATGCATCGCTATCATCTGCCTATGGCAGTACAACAGAATCTCAGCTCGAGCAGCAACAGCAGCAGCAACAACAGCAGCAGCAGCAACAGCAACAGCAGCCAAGAGTAACAATAATGGCAGGACCAGCAGGTGCTAGTGCGGGTGCAGCATCGCCAGGTTTATCTAGAACGCCACCAACACGTTCGCTATCGATGCGTGAGCGTCGCCCGTTGGATTGCAGTCCCATACCGCGCAGTCAGTCAGGTAAAGTATATGAAGTAGCAAGTATAAAGTTGAAGTTGCAAGTGTATGAAGTTGATAAGCATGCCACGCCTATAAAGTTATTAGACACACAGATATATATATATATATATCCGATATATATATATATTTTTTATTATTATTATTATTGTTATCAGCTGTCGCATGAGTCAACGGCGCAATTTCAATTTTAACATTTTTTTTGTGTTTTTTTACCATTAAATAATTCCTATTCTTCTTGTATTACTACTTCTGCAGGCGCTTCACCAGTCTCCATTGCTAGCTCAACAACCTCCGTCTCTGGTTTAACATCACATCCACATGTCAATTTATTGCATGCCGCCGAACCGCACTATTACAATCCACAAGCAATGCCAACAGCCGCTGCATATTATACTAGTTATCATGGCTCACCGCATGATTTAAGCTATGCCAGCTCAGCGGATACATCATTGAATGCCTCCTGGGTTAATAATACTAGCAGTGGACATTCACCACATACGCCATACTATTCGGCAGCACAGATCTATATGCGTCCCAAGGGTGGCAGCACTACACCAACGCCTAGCTGTGGCAGTCAAGGTAGTGGCAGTGGCAGTGGCAGTGGCAGTGGTAGTGGTAAAAAAGTACCACCCGAAGTGCCCAAACGTACATCCTCAATAACGGCACAACAGCAAAGTCAATTGTTATTAATGCAACGTCAAACACCGCCACCTCCATCACTCTTGCGTACCAATGGTCTATGTAAAACTGCTGAAAATGGTAGCCTAACATCAGTGCAAAGTTCTGGTTCAGATTCAAGTGTTACATCAGCGGAACGTAATATGAATAGCGATTTGGGTTCAGATCGTAGTAATTCACCGCATACCTGGAAACGTGGCACAGCGTTAAATAGTTCACAACAATTTTCAACACATTCGGCTGATTCTGGCGGTCCTGCAGTTGCTGGTATTGTGGGTGTTGGTGGTGGTGTAACATCAACACAAATGCAAGTAGCAGTAGCAGCAGTAACAGCAGCTGGTGGTATACCACCAACTGATGATCATGCTGTCTCTTCGCATACAAGTGCTGCACAATATGAGCAACATGAGCAACAACAACATGAACAACAACAATTGCAGGCAGCTGCCTCTGCAGCTGGCGTTGCACAGAATTATAAAATGTCCGAAACTATAAGAAAGCGACAATATCGCGTTGGTTTAAATCTATTTAATAAGAAACCCGAGAAGGGTATTACATATTTAATACGTCGCGGTTTCTTGGAGAATACACCACAGGGTGTGGCACGTTTCTTAATAACACGCAAAGGTTTATCACGACAAATGATTGGTGAATATTTGGGTAATTTACAAAATCAATTTAATATGGCGGTGCTAAGCTGTTTTGCCATGGAATTGGATTTATCGGGACGACAAGTTGATGTGGCATTACGTAAATTTCAAGCATATTTCCGTATGCCGGGTGAAGCGCAAAAAATTGAGCGTTTAATGGAAATCTTTTCGCAACGTTATTGTGAATGTAATGCGGATATTGTTGGGCGACTGAGATCATCCGATACGGTAAGCATTAAGAGAGATACCTCCAAAAGTTTTCTTCAAAATAAATTTAACATTTTTTTTTTTCTTTTCATGCCTACAGATCTTTGTACTTGCATTTGCCATCATTATGCTAAATACAGATTTACATACGCCAAATTTAAAACCTGAACGTCGCATGCGTGTTGAACATTTCATTAAAAACTTGCGTGGCATCGATGATTGTCATGATATTGATAAGGATATGCTTAGTGGGATATTTGAACGTGTTAAATCAGATGAATTTAAACCAGGAAGTGATCATGTAACACAAGTAATGAAAGTACAAGCAACAATTGTTGGTAAAAAACCAAATTTAGCGTTGCCACATCGTCGTTTAGTTTGTTATTGTCGATTATATGAAATACCAGATGTTAATAAAAAAGAACGTCCTGGTGTACATCAACGTGAAGTATTTCTATTTAATGATCTATTGGTCATAACAAAAATCTTTAGCAAAAAGAAAACATCTGTTACATATACGTTCCGTAATAGTTTCCCATTATGCGGCACTATTGTCACATTACTTGATCTGCCAAATTATCAATTTTGTATACAATTATCACAGAAAGTTGATAATAAAATATTGATAACATTTAATGCACGCAATGAACATGATCGTTGCAAATTTGCTGAAGATCTCAAAGAATCGATAAGTGAAATGGATGAAATGGAATCTTTACGTATTGAAGCTGAATTGGAACGACAGAAATCTGCACGTAATCGTGCCACTGGTAATGCTGATAATCGTGATAGTGGAGTTGCCGATGTTGAAGTCTGTCCATGTCCATATCCACCGGGCACACAGGCTGCCGGTGAACAGCCACCAAATTCTGGAGATTCAACGCAATTGAAGCGTTCAGCATTGAGCAACAGTTTACTGGACATGCATGAACAATGTGAGTAAACATTTTTTTTTTGACTTGCAGCTTGCAGCAATTATTAATCTCTCTCTCTCGCTCTCTCTCTCTCTCTCTCTCTTTATAGTTGGCAATGAGAAACCACAGCGTCGTGGTAGCGTTGGTTCATTGGATAGCGGCATGAGCATCTCATTTCAATCGACAACAACATCAAGTGCATCACGTGAAAATGCTGCTGCTATTGCAGCAGCTGCTAATGCAGCAAATGCTGCATCTAAAATACGTTTCAATATGCAAGGCACGCCCAATAATGTTTATGCAGCGCCTGGCATGCAGGCCTATACGCATGCTAACTTTGTGCAACAATCGCAGGCAGTTTATATGTTGCAACAGCAACAAATGTTGCAACAACAGCAAGTGGCACAAGCACAAATGCAGGCAGCACATGCGCAGGCACAAGCGCAGGCACAAGCACAGGCACAAGCACAGGCGCAAGCACAGGCACAGGCTCAGGCACAAGCAGCAGGACCCGTTGTCATGGGCAGAATACCGGGACGTGAGCGCAAAGCATCGCGTTCCGATGATTCACGTTCCACTGAAGTCTAAAATAATTAGCTGCAACTATTTTTTATGATTTTAGCTGGATTATAATACTATATATATCTAGAGATATATTAAAAACATAAATTTTAAAGAAAAAAAAAAAACAAATGTTGCAAGTGTAGACTGCATAAATTTTCTATGTACCAAAACTAAAACCGAAATCGAAATCGAAATCGATATTGAAACCGAAACAAAATTCGAAACGACAAAAAAAAAGCGAGAAGCCATTTTCCAAACCATCTAACAACAGTAGCAGGCAGCATGCAGCAGCAGCAGGCAGCAGCAATAGTCGCAGCAACTGTTGCAGCAGCAGCAGCAGCTAAATTATGAATTCTTAAAATGTTCCTTCGTTCTCTGCTAATATTAATATGTACATAAATTACAAACAAAAAAAAAACAAAACAAATTTTCTTCATCTATATATATATTTATATATAGATAGATATATATATTATATATGCGCGATACACATATTTAACGGTTTAAGTAAGTTTTCAAAACTAATTGTAAATACACATACACATACGTATATATATACATATATATTTATATAATTATTCTCTATATATATATAACTATATTTACAATATGCAAAACAAAAAAAAATTAAAAGAAAAAGAAAAGAAAACAACAAATTTATCCCCCTAAATATATTTGTGTGTATATCCTGGCATTTAGCTAATGGGATATAACAGTAAACTTGGATTAACCCTCGCTCTGTTTAGCAAATAGATTTTACTTTTGTATTTAATTTTATCTCTTTTTCCCCCCTCTCTATCTCTTCCTCTACTATACATTCTATATAATATTCTCTTACATTGTATATTAAAAAAAATATATATATATATATATTTTCTTTAACTTTAACGTTAATGTTTGCAAGTACTATAAAAAAACAAAATATATATATATAAATTTCTATCTATATATCTTCTATATCTATAACTATCTATATATATATATATCTATTGATATCTGTGTCTGTGTGTGTATATATATGCTACAAACCAGGAATATTAACTTAAAAGCAATTAGCTATAATTATGCATATATTTATAGAGCCAAAACTACCCAAAACATCAAATACTAAATACAATATAATTATTATAATATCATAATTAATAATAATAATAATAATAATAATAAATAAATAATAATTACAATTATAATAATATAAATAAAATGCAAAATGTGTATTGAAAAACAAAGAGCAAAACAGCAAAACAAACACACGATATGTATATGAAAAAGCAAAAGACTTAAAAATTTAAATAAATGAAAAAGAAATAATACCAAAAAAATATAAAAATATTTTTTGTATTGTGTTTATTCATATTCTTATTTTTTTGTATATTATATTACTATATTATTATTACAGGATTACTATATATTAGGATAATTATTATGATATTATTTGATCAGCGTCGACATCTAGCCAGAAATCCAAATCTTCATATATCAGTATCAAATTTAAATTTCCGTTACAAAAAAAATAATTTCAAAGTAAAAACAATTTTTTTTTATTAATTTTAGACAAGAAAAACCAATGAAAATTTCGCTTTAAAAAGGAATTTAAATTTCCGTTAAAAAAAAAAAAATAATAATTTTAAAGCTAGAATGTCGAAATCATTCGAGTTTCAGTCTAAAATACCAGGCGAACAGAAACTAACAGCAAGTTGCAGCAGTAATTTTAATCTTAACATAAAACTGTTAAATTTAACAGTCGACATTAACATAATAAAAAGAGTGAGAGCGAATATTACCAGCAAGCGCACACGCAAATTTGTATAGCATACTTTCGGGCTGTGATTTGGTTCGCACTTGCAGCCGTAACCGAAATTTAATTTTTGCTCCGTCTACTTGCTGCTAGTTTCTGTTCGCCTAGTATTTCAGACAGAAAATTCAATGATTTCGACATTACTGGCATTGACTTGACTTGCATTTTTTTTACTGTTCTTTCTTAAAAATGAGTAAAATTCAAAGTAGCCGCCCGTTGTTATTATATTTTTTAGACTCCCAATAAAAAATAAAACAATTTTTTTTTATTTTTTATAAATTTGTATATAGTTTTTATTAGTGATTTCAACTTATATTTTATTATTGCTGCTGACTCTACTAATTTTAAGGCCTTGTACAAAATTATTGTATTACTGTTGTTGTTGTTGTTTGTAGGTGCTAAATTCTATTATATTCGTAGTAATATATTATACTTATAACTTGTGTGCATGTATGAGTGTGTGTGTGTATGTGTGTGAATTGTGTTTGTGTGTGTTTATCATATGTTTATTTTATTTAATTATTATTATTTTTTTTTGCATTATCAGCGTGTGTTAGTTAATCGTCTAAACGTTTTATTGCTTTTAAACAAATATACAAAAATTATTAAGTATAAAACTTGGGACTTAAGCAGAAGTAAAGAAATTAAAATAAAAACTTTACATAAAATTGTTGGGACAGCTCTTCTTCTTCTTCTCCTTCTCGCTTCCGCTCTCTCTCTTCTCGTTCTCTTTCTCGCTACTTACAGTAAATTGCACTTGCAAATTTTTTCAGATGCATTTGGATATAATTCGCAAGTTTTTGGGATTATTATAATATTATTATTTTTGTTGTTGTTGTTGGCTTAAACATTATGCGACTTGCCCTTCAAACAAAAAACCCAACAAAAAAAATATAATTATACATTTATATTTTAATATATAAAAAAAATATTAAAAATAAAATTAAAAATATTTTGGCACTGTAAATGAAAAAAAAAAACATTGCTTCCGATATATTGTAAAAATTTGTGGAAAGAACACATGAAATTTAAAAAAAAAAAAAAACGGAAACGTTGCAATAATTAATAATAAGTTACAGAGTTTTCTTTTATTTTTTTTGCAATAATTTGCTTGCCAAATGCATTTCGATATTCACTTTTTTTTTTTTTAGTTCGTTTTCTAAATATATTTTTGTATTTTTTTGTATTTTTATTTTCGTTTTCGATTATGCTAAAAGTATGAAACGACATTCCGGGGATTTTAACCAACAGAGTTGCTCTGTTTTTTGGCTGAAGGCGTCCGTCTCTTAGAAAGTCTAAACCATGCCAAAGTCTGTGCAAACAGTGGCAGCTCCTGTTGTTGTTGCAACTGTTGTTGCTGCCTGATTATTTTGTTGCTTCTCCTGTGCACTGCTAACAGCCACAGCAGCAGCTGCTGCCGCTGCCATATTAAGCTCAACGAGCGTATCAATGCTATTTAAACTGACACCCTGCAATATTTTACGTGCTGCTAGCGATGTAAAATTAAATGATAAATCTGTTAAGCTGGGAAAATTATATAGTTCCTCAGTGCCAGCTGCTAATACATTGCCCATGCCTTGTTCCAATGATTCTTTAGTTAGACTCAAACGTCTATCCATGGCCTCCTTATCAATGGATTTATCATTTGTATGATCCTTTAATGCTAAATTTGGTTCACTACCCAAAGGATTACTTGACTTTTGCAATAAATGCGCTAGCGCCAATTCATCGCCATTCATGGAACATTTTTGTAGCTGACAAACGGATTCATAGCAAAGATTTTTAAGATCATTGCTGCTATTATTCATCAATTTGTGATTACTTTGTGCTGGTGCCAAATCCTTTGAATGCTTCTCATAAAAATGTAAATTACCCACAGAGCCGGCAATTTCAAAATCTTGTTTAGCCAAGGCAGCTAATTTTAGCGGTTGCTGTTGTAGCTGCTGTAATTGTTGTTCACCAATTGGTGAATTTGGCTGTGATTCATTTTTAAGCACATTATTTTTATAGGCAATACCATTGGCCAATTGTAAACAAAGTTTACGACTATTATTCATGGTAGCATCATTATTTGTATTCTTTGCATATTTGCCACCATCATACGTTGGCGTCTCAGTCATAACTGTATTTTCCGGAGAACTTTCACTAATGAAAGAAATTGAATCGCAGGTCTCAGAATTTGCTTCCGTTTCACTAAGCATTTGCTCCGAGCGTAAAGGTGTTGATGTTGCCATAGGCATTGTGGCAGCAGCAGTAGCAGTAGCAGTGGCAGTTGTAGCTGCTGTGGCAGCTGTGGCAGCAGCTGTTGTCTGTTTGGACAATGTTTTCTTTATAATTTCACCTTTATCATTTGTCATCGTTTCATTATTAATAATAAAAACATTAGAATTCTCCAATAATTTGCCATTCTCCAATGTTATAACACTACGCACTGGTGAATTTTGTACAAATATTTTAGTGCTAGGTATATTTTGACCACTGCCATTGGAACTAGTTGTCACCTGTAATGTAATGGAATTATTGCTATTAGAGTTGGGCACATTGCTGGCAGGATACGTTGATAATTCTTCCAATATACGATTGGGTGTACTAGAACGTTGTCTATGCGCTGCTTGCTGTTGTGCCTGGGCTTCGGCAACACGTGCACGCATTGCCTGATGACGTGGTGTTGCACGTGGTGAACCATTTAATAAGAGTATGGAACGTGTACTGCCACCATTGGCATTAATAGTTGTAGTTGTTGTTGTTGTTTGTGGCGCTATAACAGCTGTATTTGTGGAGCACTGGGAATCCAGACTAGAATGGCCGCTGGTCTTTTGGCTAAATGAAATTTTGCCACTATCAATGCTTGAGGGGCCGCTTGCAAGCATTGATGTTTTACACGATTCTAAACTTGATGGTCCGCTGCTCTGTAGGCTACGATACGTTGACTTATTATCAATGTTGCCATTAAGTATTAATGCATCCATTTGACGTTTCATTGCTGCTGAAGTTGCCGTTGATTTTAATGTGGCTGAACGTGCCGGTGAACTTTCAAATATATGTTTACCAATCACTGATTTTTGTGCTGTCTTCTGTGACGTTAACGTAGATGTAGGCGTGCCAGCATGCAAGCGTGATAATGTTGCCGATGAATGATTCATTTTTATGTTGCCACTGCCACTGCCATTGGCACTGCCATTGACACTGCTAGCTGGTATTGATTGCGTTGAGCGAGGTAGACTACTGCTGCAATAGACAGGCGAACGTCGACGAATCGGTGAACAATCTCTGGATGAGATTAGAAACGTTGATTCGCTAGACATGTGTCGTCGATGACGACGTGGCAGCGTCGATGAACGTTGACTTAGCTCTGAGCCATCATAGAACGTTGAATTGGACAGCGTATGTACAGCGGGCATATCCTGCAAGTGTAGAGAAGAGTCAATCATTAGCTTGAAGAAACATTTTTGAGTATCAGTTGCTAAAACTTACATGATCTGCTGTCTGTGTGCCAACACTATGCAGATGCACGGCGCGTGTATTAAACCATTCGGCTGGTGGAAATTGTGCTGAATATGTTTCTATTTGACGCTGCTTAGCGCGTCCGCTGCGTCGGAAAAGCCTTGAGAGCAAAGATCCTTTTTCTAAACAGAAACAGAGACAGCGAGAAAGAGATAGTAAATATTATTTATATTAAGAGTTCTACATTTTATTCTACTTACTGGGGGATGACGAATCTGTGCTTTGGTATTCCGAACTGCTGCTATCCGTCGTATTTAGCGTCTGTGCATAAGTCTTCGATAGGCTACGTGTTGAGGCGCAGCGTTGCAGGCGCTTCGATGAACCAAAGAGCCGCAAACTGTGCCTTCTCTCCAAGCTGCGCGGCGTCGGAAATGATGCACTGCGTCGCTTAGCTGCACGCGGATAAATTATTTTGTCATTGGGATTACCTGTGGATAAACCGGGAATTGAAATACTAGACATAAGCAATTGAAATTTATGTATCTAAAGTATTATTTCTACTACTATTTTTATTACTACTACTATTTACTACAATTTCTATTATTTTAACTAATATTACTACTACTAATATTACTAAAATGTATACTACTATTATATTTAATATTAGTATTTTTTTTAATATTATTTCTACAATTATAAAATTTACTAAAATTTTTACAACTATTTATTAATATTAATATAAATATTTCTACAAAAATTTTTTACAACTATTTCTAAAATAATTTCTTCTAGTTCTTTTTAAAACTATTTTTACTACGATTTCTACGAAGATTTCTACGACGATTTCTACTACGATTTGATACAACTAATATTTTTACTACTATTTCTACTACTATTTGCTACTACTATTTCTAGAAGTATTTGCTACTAAAATTTTTGTTATTATTTATAGTCCCATTTTTAATATTATTTCTACTACTATTTAGTATTAGTATTTACTACTATTATTTCTAATACTATTTCTACTACTATTTAATACTACTATTTTTATGAATATTTCCATTAAAATTTCGATCAATTTTTCTGCTACAATTTGTACTACTATTTTTACTGCTTTTTTGATAACATTTCTACTACTTTTCTGCAAGTATTTTGACTATTATTTTAACCAATATTTTTATTACTATTTTCCCGACCTTTTCTACTGCTATTTCTACAACAATTTTTACTACAATCTCTACTAGAATTTTTACCACAGTTTCTACTACAACTTCTACTTCAATTTTTATTACAATTTCTACTACAATTTCTACTACTTTTTCTACTATTATTTTTACTACTATTTCTACGACCGTTTCTACTACAATTTCTACTACAATTTCTGCTACTTTTTCTACTACAATTTTTACAATTATTTCTACTACTATTTCTACTACAATTTCTACTACAATTTCTACTACTGTTTCTACTACTATTTCTTCTACTTTTTCTACTACAATTTCTACTATTATATCAACTACCTTTTCTACTACAATTTCTATGAAAATTTCTACTACTATTTCAACTACCATTTGTATTACTATTTCTACTACAATTTTTACCACACTTTCTACTACTATTTCTAGTACAGTTTCTACTACTTTTTCTACTACAATTTTTACTACTATTTCTACTACAATTTCTACTACTTTTTCTACTACAATTTCTACTACAACTTCTTCTACAATTTCTACTACTATTTCTACTACTATTTCTGCTACAATTTCTACTACTGTTTCTACTACTATTTCTTCTACTTTTTCTATTACAATTTCTACTACTTTTTCTACTACAATTTCTACTACAACTTATGCTACAATTTCTACTACTATTTCTACTACTATTTCTACTACAATTTCTACACAAATTTCTACTACTATTTCTACTACAATTTCTACTACAATTTCTACTACTATTTCTACTACAATTTTTACTATTATTTCTACTACTATTTCCAGTACAGTTTCTATTACTTTTTCTACTACTATTTTTACTACTATTTCTACTACTTTTTCTACTACAATTTCTAATACTATTTCCACTACTATTTCTAGTACAATTTCTACTACTATTTCTACTACAATTTCTACTACAATTTCTACTACAATTTCTACTACTATTTCTACTACTTTTTCTACTACTATATCAACTACCTTTTCTACTACAATTTCTACTACTTTTTCTACTACAATTTCTACTACTTTTTGTACTACAATTTCTACTAAAGTTTCTACTACAATTTTTACTACAATTTCTACTACTATTTCTAGTACTATTTCTACTACCTTTTGTACTACTATTTCTACTACCTTTTCTACTACAACTACTACTAAAATTTCTACTACTGTTTCTACTACAATTTCTACTACTTTTCCTAATACAATTTTAACTTATAGAGAAAATCGAAAACTTACCCCCACAAATGACATCCGCAAGATTTGTTTGTATACACTGATGCGTCAGATCGCCATCCCGTTCCGTAGAGATTTCACCATAGAGTGAATGCAATGCTTCTGCATTAGACATAAGCATTGTGCGTGCCTCTGGTGGCACAACATCCTGTTGTTGTTCCTCCTCCGTTAACTGTGAGTATGCTAAACTGCCACTGTTACTGCTATGACCGCCATTTAACTGCAAATGATTACTGCGCGGACGTGAACGACTGCGACGACGTCTAAACATGAGAGAGAGAATAATAGATGCATAACGAAAGATACATATATATGTATGTATAAGAGTTATAAGTTGAAGCTAAGACTGTTGCAAGCATTTTTTTGTTTATACTCACTCTGGCGTAAAGATGAAGTAACCCTTTGCGGTCTGGTAAATTTTTTGTTCCTGCATCAATTGCGCCAACGTATCGTAGATAACCTCTGTCGCTGGCGTAGTCATATGCGGAAATCGTACACCAAGTTTATTACGTACATGCTCAATGGTTGCCGATTGACCCTCGGCAGTTAAATCCATAATGACGTCACATAGCGCCTCGGGCAATGGTGTGAACTGTCCCTGAACTGTTGGCGTCACAATGCAATCGTCAATGTCACCTGCAATGACAGAAACATAAAATGAAATCAAGGAGAAACTATTAGTCATAATGCAGAGACATGTGTAAGCCAAATATTTAATTTACTTATAAGGCTTAATCATTGGCCGGTCAAGTGCTTGCAAACCAACAGCTGCCACATTTGGTCAACAGAAAAAAAACGAATAGTAAAACTTGTCAACTTGCTCGCATTTTTATGCCACAAAAATACTACGTGAATTCACCTTTCATATTGTCCAAGTGGCCACCCAAATAGACGGACACGACATACGGCACGACCATATCTTACGGCATACAACATGTGATGGCATGCAGCGCAGCATACGCTTGCTCTACGGCATTACAACATGTTACGGCTGCAGCTTCAATTGGCGCTGCGAATGTTTACAAAACGAAACTCTAAAAAAAAAACCTTGACTTCCAATGGCATTTGATTTGACATGTGCGTTATGTATGTGCGTGTGTGAAAGAGACACTGATAGAGACAGTGACAGAGAGAGAGATAGAGAGACACACACAGAGAGGTGCGTCAAAGCATTTTTGCTCCACTTTTGGCAGCTGACATTGCGTCTTTGCACTTTGCTTGCGCTTTGCACTTGTTTTTTTTTTATGTACAATTTTTTTAGTTGCTTAATTGAAGCAAAAACAAAATTAAGTTGTCATTTTTTTATTTTATTCTATTTTTATATTGTTTAATTAAAAAAAAAAAAAATAAAAAAAAATAAAATAAAATAAAAAAATAAAAACAATTTTTGTTGTTTCTCATAGATACTTTTGTCTCTTAAAGATACTTTTGCATCTCAATAATTTTTTGTATATCGTAGATACTTTTATATCGCAAAGATACTTTTGTATATCAAAGATAATTTTGTTTCTTAAAGATACTTTTGCATCCCAAAGATACTTTGGTCTCTTAAAGATACTTTTGTCTTTTAAAGACACTCTTATATCTCAAAGATACTTTTGTATCTCAAAGATACTTTTGTATCTCAAAAATAACTGTGCATCTGCAAGATACTTATCTATCTGAAAGATACTTATATATCTGAAAGATACTTTTGCATCTCAGAAATAATCGTGCATCTCAAAGATACTTTTGTATCTTGTAGATACTTTTGTTTCTGAAAGGTACTTTTGCATCTCAAAACTTTTTTGTATCTCATAGATACTTTTGTATCTCATAGATACTTTTGTCTTTTAAAGATACTTTTGTATCTCAAAGATACTTTTGCATCTCAAAAATAACTGTGCATCTGCAAGATACTTATCTATCTGAAAGATACTTATATATCTGAAAGATACTTTTACATCTCAGAAATAACTGTGCATCTTAAAGATACTTTTGTATCTTGTAGATACTTTTGTTTCTGAAAGGTACTTTTGCATCTCAAAACTTTTTTGTATCTCATAGATACTTTTGTATCTCATAGATACTTTTGTCTTTTAAAGATACTTTTGTATCTCAAAGATACTTTTGCATCTCAAAAATAACTGTGCATCTGCAAGATACTTATCTATCTGAAAGATACTTATATATCTGAAAGATACTTTTGCATCTCAGAAATAATCGTGCATCTCAAAGATACTTTTGTATCCCAAAGATACTTTTGTCTCTTAAAAATACTTTTGTCTTTTAAAGACACTCTTATATCTCAAAGATACTTTTGTTTCTCAAAGATTCTTTTGCATCTCATTAATAACTGTGCATCTCAAAGATACTTTTGTATCTCATCTTAATGTTATTTTTGTATACTTTCTCCCAATCTCTCTGTCTCTCTATCTCTCTCTCTCTCTCTCACTCTCTCTCTCTGTCATTCTTTCCCCCCATCACTTCTGCATGTCTTCTTCTTCTTCTAGCTATAAATAATATTCTCCATATGCAAGTTAATTTAACGATATTTATCGCTAGCATCTGCTTAAAATATCAATCACACCTCGCTGTTAATTAGTGCTTTAAACTCTAGGTGAGTCTCCACACACACACACATACGCGCATGCAACTTGTGCTGCTGCTATTGCTGGCACATGAGCACATGTCGCAAGTTGCAAGCATCGCCTAATAAGGCAACAAAAAACAGAAAAAAAAATAAAAATAATTTTTCGACAATTTATTTATGTATGTTTGCAGCGTAGTAGTACAACGCGTCGTATGCTTAATTAAAATGCGCACCCAACAAAACAAAACGATAACAACAACAACAACAATTCCGACTACAACAATAATAACAACGTAGAGAAACAATTATAAAATGAAACATGAAGAGAAGACAACAAAAATACAAAAAAAAAGGCCAAAACTTTGTCTGATGTCTTTGCATCTTTTAGCTGCCGCATTGTCGCCATCAATTGTGGAGGCGCCGCCACAATGCTTCCTACTTGCTATATAGCTTAACCTCCAAAAAGTCGCAGCAACAACAGCAACAACAGCAGCAGCAGCAGCAAGAGCAAGAGCGGCAAGCGCAACAATAACAACGCCCCCGAAGCAAGCATCAAGAAATTGCAACATACAAGAGGAAGACAGCGAGCGAGAGAGAGAGAGTGAGCGAGGGAGAGGCAGTAAGAGCTGCAAACGGGGGAAAGGGAATTACTGTAAAATCAGACCAAGTGTGTGACGACCTCAGTTGCCGTTGTTGTTGTTACTGCTGCTGTTGTTGTTACTGCTGCTGCTGCTGCTGCTGCTGCTGTTGTTATTGTCATCTCGTTCATAGTCTTCAGCCTCGTGGCAAACAACGTCCTTGCGGCAGTTGCATAATTTTTCAAGTTTTCACTTTCTGTTGTTGCTGTCGGCTGCTTTGCAATTTGCAGCTGATGTTGTTGTTGTTGCTGTTGCTGTTGCTTGAGTTTATCCGGCAGCAATTTGCGACGCAAATAACGCAATATATGAAAAATGCCATGTGGGATGGCACCATCGTCAAGGACAATTAGCGCCATTTGATGGGCGACTGCAAAATGTGCAAAAACAAATCGTAAAAAAAAATAAAAATAAAAATAAAAATGACAACGACAACAAGCAGCGTGCGCGCGCGCAGCTTCAATTGCACTTTGCTGCCTGCTGCACACTTGCCTCTTGGGCATTAACAGCACCTGCTGCTGCTGCTGTGAGTGTGACTCTGACTGTGACTGCTGCTGCTGCTGCTGTTGTGAGTGTGACTGCTGCTGCTGTGAGTGTGACTGTGACTGCTGCTGCTGCTGTGATTGTCGCTGCTTTTGCTGTTGTTGTGGCTGCTGTGATTGTCGCTGCTGCTGCTGCTACATTCGCACTTTCACAACAAAAACGACAAAAACAAAAATTTGTTTGCCATTTAATCGTTCACTTTGCAGGCAAAACTGCAAAGCTGCAATTGAAATTGCACTCAATCTAAAATCTGAATGCCAAGAGGCGCCACACTTCAACTGTACAAGCATTACTTGCCACACACTCACACTCACTCTATCTCTTTCTTCCTCTCTCTTACTCGCTTTGTGCAATTTATTTATTTTTGCTTATCAGTTTGGCATTATTTGCTTTTTAGCTTTTTTTTTTTTTATATATTTTTTCTTTGCTTTTTTTTTTGTTTTTTCTATGGCTGCTCATTTGGCAGCGACGCCCTGCACATAAATTTTGACCAAATGCAGTAGCCAAATTGCAGCCAGCAGCATACCGCAGCATATCGAATCTTATAATAATAAAAATATATCATATATCATATATATATATATATATATATATATATAACTTTATACTATGTGCCTTGATATATGAATGACAAATATTTGTGCAAATATCTTTCAGTATTTGCATTTTGCGGCCAACACCAACTAAATTTTATTGTTATCTTTTACTTTGTGCAAACAAAACTATTTCAATTCCAGGGGCAATGCACTAGGCGCGCACTATGTATACTATATGTAGGCGCTTGTGTGTTGACATGTGGCATGTGGCATGTGGCATAAATATATATAAATTCAATCTAGATATAGATCGACAACTAAATTGACTTGGTTTTTTCTTTTCTTATTTTTTTTTTTTTTTTTTTTAAGCCTTGAGCAGCATTAGTTTTGTGCCAAAATTACAAATTCACAAGCAAGCAGCAGCAGCAGCATCTGCATTTTAGTCTTAAATTTCTAACAAATAATTTAAAAATTTATGAAAATATTTCTAAAAACTTTAAATATTTATTAAAAATTATTGAGTAATTATTAAAATAAAACTAAAAATTTAATAAATTAAAAATAAAATAAATTACATACAAAAAATAGAAAGAAAAATTTTTCAAAAAAAAAAAAATAAAAAACGAAATTTTCGATAAAATTTATAAAAAAAAAATTTTTTAGAAAAAATTAAAAAAAAATTTTCAGAAAAAATTAAAAAAAAAATTTTTTGAAAAAAAATGAAAAACGAAATTGTCAAAAAATGTATAAAAAAAATTAGAAAAAAATGTTCAGAAAACATTAAAAAAAAATTTTAAAAAATTTAAAAAAAAAATGTAAAAAAATAAAAATCAAAAAATTTATAAAAAAAAAAATTGTACAGAAAATATGTTCAGAATATATTTAAAAAAAAAAATTCACAAAAAATAAAAAAAAAAATTGTGAAAAAAAATTTTTTTTAATAAATTTTTCAAAAAAAAAAAATAAAAAAAACTGAAATTTCAAAAAATTTATAAAAAAAAATTTTTAGGAAAAAATAAAAAAAAATATTTTTGATAAGATTAAAAAAGAAATTTTAGAAAAATTAAATTAAAATACAAAATTTTCAAAAATTTTGAAAAGTTATTGGAAAAATGTGTCTTAAAAAAATCTTCTATAATTTTATTAAATAAATTAATAAAATTACTTAATTTTTTATTTTGAAAATCTAAATAAATTTAAAAATTGAAAAATATTTATATGAAAATAATTTACATATTTTTTTAAAAATAAAAATAAGAAAAAAATTTTAAAATAAAATAAAACAAAAATCTTTAAATTAAATTATAATTATTAATAAAAATTTAAAAACTTAATAATGCTTCTCAATTAAGTTAAATTCAAAACTAAGCTGAGATAATTTAATTACTCAAAATGTATTTAGCAAACACTAAGAAAACTTAAATATTTAGGAATTTTAGTTAATCATTGAATTTTGTTATAAAAATTGTTAAAATCCTTAAAAAAAAAACAATGTATAATTAATTTACGACTAGTGAAAATACTAACTGTAAATGTAAATAAAGTTAAGCTAAATTTAAAGTAAATATCTTAAAGGCAATTTGCATTTAAAATTCACTAGTTGAAAACGACTTTCAATTGTTGCCATTCAATTTGATTGATCATCATGTTGCATTTGATGGAGTATTTGGTGTTCGTTCAGACGAATTTGATAATCTTTAAGTTAGTTTTGATCGCGTTGCATGTTGTTGTCTGTAAAGTTGCCGTCAAGTTGCTTGTAACGAAAGTTGCGCTGAGAAATGATAATAAATATGGCACGCAAAAGAGAAAGAGATAGAGAGCGAGAGGGGGAGGGGGAGAGTAGACGTGTAAAAGTATTTGCTGCATTTTTCCCACCAACAACATGATATTTGTCTCAGTGGCAAACAGTATGCAGCAGCAGCTTCTACTTGCAGCTTTGCCGCAGTCTGCAGTCCGCAGTCTGCAGTTCGCAGCCAGAGCACAGCTTGAGCTCCTTGAGCTGAAAATCTTCCCTCAATCGCCTCATCCGTCTTAAGTAGAGTGAAAGTGTTGCGTTTTTGCCACAAATTGTGGACGTTGCGGCATATTGTTGTTGTTGTTGTTGCTGTTGACTTGACTGCACTTTGCTTTATGTTTTGCTTGTTGTTGTTGTTGCTATGTTTGCCCGGCGGACACATATCCTTGTGTTCAATCAAACCAAAGCGACGTCAACGCTGCCGACGCTGCCATAGACACCGCCACCGTCGTCAATGCTGCCATCGCCACAGCGCTGAGCTGAGCTATGAAGTCAAGTGTTTTTTTATAGCTTGAAGGTTGTTTTTTCATCTACCTCCCACTAACATAGCGTCTGTTTCCCCTTCCCTTACCCCCTGCAGCAAACTGGCCAAGACTGTATGTCCACCCCTCGTCATGCTGTGTGAAACAAGCGGCAAACATTTTTTTTTAGCGCTTGTAGTTGTTTTGCCATGCATTTTTATGCAAATGAAAAATGTTTCTTGCGATTTCCAATTTTTTTTGGTTTTTTTTTTTTGTAGCCTCTGACTTTGTTGTTGTTGTTGTTGTTGCTTTGCTGGCCATTACTGTGATGCAATTGCCGCAAGTTACAATAATCTTGATGTATGATTTTTTTTTCGACTTCTCTCCCTCGTTATTGTTATTGTTGTTGTTGTTGTTTTTCGGGTATTATTATTAAAAAAAAAAAAAAAAAAAAAAAACTGATTCGAAGACTTTTAAAATAAAATACTAAAAAAAAAAATGTAGGAAATCTGCGCAGCGCAGCCTCTTGACTATCGTGTTGTTGGCACATTTTCGCGTTGTTTTGTTTGATCTCATAACCGCCAGCGATTCGACTGCCAGCAACAATAACAACAACAACTACAACAATAACAACAACAACAACAATAACTAAAAGTAGCGACGAACCACTGCGAAACAGCATAAACATTTAAACGTTTGTCCATTTCGAAATAATCAATAATTTTTTTTTTAGCTATCAGTGGCAATTTATTATTTTTTATATTTATATATTTTTTTTTTACTTATTATTTTTTTGATTTTTATTTTCATCTTTTTTTTTTTTTATTTCTTTTGCTGCTTTATTCATTCCTCTGGTGGCAAAGAGAGAAGCCAAATAAATTAACACTTCCTTAAACGATAAACACAAAAATCACCAAAAAAAAAACAAGACTTGAAATCAACAATTGTGCATTGAACTGCCGCATTACAATTGCAACTTGCAAACAGTTGCAACTACTAAAACTTGCAAACAGTTGCAATTTCAATTGATAATAATTGTCATTTATTGTGGCATCGTTTTTTGATTTTTCGTTTATTAATTTTAATTGCATTAAACGACAAATCGTAAAACATAAAAAAACAAAACCATTTGCCATAACATTGCTTCGGCAAAGCTCTAAGCCATAAACGGCAATTGGTTAAATGGCAAAAGTGGCAAAAAGCGCAAACAGCGCCAAGAGCGCAAAATAATCGCAATCGGCAAATATTTTGGTAGGTGGCAGAGGCAACGCCTTGAGGGCGTTACAGAAAAAAAAAATACTCCTCGGATAAAGTGCACAAAATTTTTACAAAGAAAAAAAATAAATAAAAAATATTAACAAGTCGAATATTAAACACACTTTCATATGCAAAAATGCTTTGCTGTAGATTTTCAATAAAAAAAAAAAAAATTAGAAAAAATAACAAAAAATTTAACGAATTTCAAAGAAAAGTTGCTCATAGAGAAAAACGGAATTTTTCACATAAGGCAGCTATATGTTATAGTGCACCGATCTTGCTCGTATCGACTTATAACAGACCGGCAGCTATAAGCTGCAACTATGTTCAATTTCAGGCAGATTACTTTAATTTTGAGCAACTAGTTTAGCTGTAACTGATTTATATGCTCTGCTGCTCAAGCTCAAAAAAATCAACATCAAGTTAATATAAATATAAATTAAATATAAATTAAATATATATAAATATATAAATATATTTATTTATATTATAGAAATTGTCACGCCTGCTAATTCTTATTATTTATAATTATTTAAATAATTTTCATTTCTACAAACAATAATAAATAAAGTTTTTTTCTTATTAATAATTGGCTAAAATGTTGGCATTAAATTACGTATACGTTGTGCAGATACGTGTAATAAGATATCAATGGCAATTAGCTGGAAATTAGCTTGCTGCATGCTGAATATTTTTTTTTTCTAGCATGAACACTTGATTTTCAGCTTGTTTTCAGATTGTTAAATATCAAATATAAATAAGATAAACTGTTTTTGCTTGATGTCGTTGAGCGTGTGATAAAAATATTTTGAAGATGCATTAAAATAATTATGTATATAGAAATTTTAGATAAATATAAATAAATAAATTAAATTAAATAAAAAATATAAATTAAATAAAAAAATATAAATTAAATAAAAATTAAAATAAAATTAAAATTTTAGAAATTAAATAAATTAAAAAATGTACATTAAAATAATTAGAAAATATAAATAAATATAAATTAAATATAAATTAAATATAAATATAATATAAATAAATATAAATAAATATTACATATAAATATAAATGAAATTTTATAAATAAATATTAAATATATATTTATTAAATAAATATAAATAAATATATAATTAAATAATAAATATATATTTATAAATTAAATATAAATAAATATAAATAAATATAAATAAATATAAATTATAAATTATAAATAAATATAAATAAATATAAAATAAATATAAATAAATATAAATAAATATAAAATAAATATAAATAAATATAAATAAATATAGAATAAATATAAATAAATATAAAATAAATATAAATATAAATAAATATAATTAAATATAAATAAATATAAATAAATATAAATAAATATAAATAAATATAAATAAATATAAATAAATATAATTAAATATAAATAAATATAAATAAATATAAATAAATATAAATAAATATAAATAAATATTCGTTAGAATATAATAAAAAAAATTCTCGAAATAAATTTTAAAAAATATAAAAATTGATTTTAAGTTTTATTAAAATTATAAAAAAATCTTTTAAAATTTAAGGTAATTTTTACAAACTCTTTAAGCAGTTTTTGCCTCATTTGCATTTTTTTTTTTTTTTTGCATATTGCTTAGTTTTGTTTTACAGCGTATCTGACTAGTCTAGCCAATTTTTGAGTTTCGCAGTCTTGTATTTTTTTTTATTTTTTTGATTTAAACGTTTTGCGGTTTGGTTTCTTGCAAATTTTGTTTTAAATATGTACGTGACGATAAAATGATAAAAATGATAGTTTAAATTTAAGTTGTGTTTTTTTTTCTTTTTTTTCATTTTTATTATTCTTGTTATTGTTGTTGTTGTTGCTGCTGCTGTTGCCTGTTGG
Organism: Zaprionus obscuricornis; assembly: GCA_037044475.1. NCBI lineage: Eukaryota > Metazoa > Arthropoda > Insecta > Diptera > Drosophilidae > Zaprionus > Zaprionus obscuricornis. Next base: position 4,204 of record JBAMBR010004506.1, on the reverse strand, counting down.
CATTGTTACTGTTGTTGCTGCTGTCGTTGCTGTTGCTGTTGTTGATGTTGTTATAGCCTCAGTTCAGCTCATGTTTTTCACACTTGTTTAGTATTTTGATCTATTGTCCAACGGTTTTTTTTTTTTCTAACGATATTCATAAGATGTTTCATCTTTCTCTTCTACTGCTGCTGCTGCTGCTTGTTTTTTTTGTTTTGTGTCTTTTTTTATGAAACTGGTTGTGATAAGTGCGCAATAGTTGTTGTTGTTATTGTTGCTGGCAGTCGAATCGCTGGCGGTTATGAGATCAAACAAAACAACGCGAAAATGTGCCGACAATATCAAGAGGCTGCGCTGGGTTAGCTTTTTTTTTTTTTTTTTTAATAATAATACCCGAAAAACAACAACAACAATAACAATAAATTTTTTTTTATAATTTTAATAAAACTCAAAATCAATTTTTATATTTTTTAAAATTTATTTCGAGAATTTTTTTTTTTATTATTTTCTAACGAATATTTATTTATATTTATATTTATTTATATTTATTTATATTTATTTATATTTATTTATATTTATTTATATTTATTTATATTTATTTATATTTATTTATATTTATTTATATTTATTTATATTTATTTATATTTATTTATATTTATTTATATTTATTTATATTTATTTTTATTTATTTTTATTTAATTATATTTATTTAAATTTATTTATATTTATTTATATTTATTTACATTTATTTTTTTTATATTTAATTTATAAATTATATTTATTTATATTTATTTTTTTATATTTAATTTATAAATAATATTTATTAGTTAATTAATTTTATATATATTTATTTAATAAATAATATTAAATTTTTGTTTAAAAATTTCTTAATTTAATGTAAATTTTTATTTTATTTTATATTTTTTTTAATTATTTTAATTTTATTTATTCATATTTTCTAATTATTTTAATGTGCATTTTTTAAATTATTTAATTTTTAAAATTTTAATTTATAATTTTTATTTAATTTATATTTTTTATTTAATTTAGTTTATTTATTTATATTTATCTAAAATTTCAATATAATTTTTTTTATGCATCTTCAAAATATTTTTATCACACGCTCAACGACATCAAGCAAAAACAGTTTATCATATTTATATTTGATATTTAAAAATCTGAAAACAAGCTGAAAATCAAGTGTTCATGCTAGAAAAAAACAAAAAAATATACAGCATGCAGCAAGCTAATTTCCAGCTAATTGCCATTGATATCTTATTACACGTATCTGCACAACGTATACGTAATTTAATGCCAACATTTTAGCCAATTATTAATAAGAAAAAAAACTTTATTTATTATTGTTTGTAGAAATGAAAATTATTTAAATAATTATAAATAATAAGAATTAGCAGGCATGACAGTTTCTATAATATAAATAAATATATTTATATATTTATATATATTTAATTTATATTTAATTTATATTTATTTTAACTTGATGTTGATTTTTTCGAGGGAGAGAAGTCAAAAAAAATCATACATCAAGATTATTGTAACTTGCGGCAATTGCATCACAGTAATGGCCAGCAAAGCAACAACAACAACAACAACAAAGTCAGAGGCTACAAAAAAAAAAAACCAAAAAAAATTGGAAATCGCAAGAAACATTTTTCATTTGCATAAAAATGCATGGCAAAACAACTACAAGCGCTAAAAAAAAATGTTTGCCGCTTGTTTCACACAGCATGACGAGGGGTGGACATACAGTCTTGGCCAGTTTGCTGCAGGGAAGGGAAGGGGAAACAGACGCTATGTTAGTGGGAGGTAGATGAAAAAACAACCTTCAAGCTATAAAAAAACACTTGACTTCATAGCTCAGCTCAGCGCTGTGGCGATGGCAGCATTGACGACGGTGGCGGTGTCTATGGCAGCGTCGGCAGCGTTGACGTCGCTTTGGTTTGATTGAACACAAGGATATGTGTCCGCCGGGCAAACATAGCAACAACAACAACAAGCAAAACATAAAGCAAAGTGCAGTCAAGTCAACAGCAACAACAACAACAACAATATGCCGCAACGTCCACAATTTGTGGCAAAAACGCAACACTTTCACTCTACTTAAGACGGATGAGGCGATTGAGGGAAGATTTTCAGCTCAAGGAGCTCAAGCTGTGCTCTGGCTGCGAACTGCAGACTGCGGACTGCAGACTGCGGCAAAGCTGCAAGTAGAAGCTGCTGCTGCATACTGTTTGCCACTGAGACAAATATCGTGTTGTTGGTGGGAAAAATGCAGCAAATACTTTTACACGTCTATTCCCTCTCTCGCTCTCTCTCTCTTTCTCTTTTGCTTGCCATATTTATTATCATTTCTCAGCGCAACTTTCGTTACAAGCAACTTGACGGCAACTTTACAGACAACAACATGCAACGCGATCAAAACTTACTTAAAGATTATCAAATTCGTCTGAACGAACACCAAATACTCCATCAAATGCAACATGATGATCAATCAAATTGAATGGCAACAATTGAAAGTCATTTTCAACTAGTGAATTTTAAATGCAAATTGCCTTTAAGATATTTACTTTAAATTTAGCTTAAATTTATTTACATTTACAGTTAGTATTTTGACTAGTCGTAAATTAATTATACATTTTTTTTTTTTAATGATTTTAACAATTTTTCTTAACAAAATTTAATGATTAACTAAAATTGCTAAATATTTAAGTTTTCTTAGTGTTTGCTAAATACAATTTTGAGTAATTAAATTATCTCGGCTTAGTTTTGAATTTAACTTAATTGAGAAGCATTATTAAGTTTTCAAATTATTATTAATAATTATAATTTAATTTAAAGATTTTTGTTTTATTTTATTTTAAAATTTTTTTCTTATTTTTATTTTTAAAAAAATATGTAAATTATTTTCATATAAATATTTTTCAATTTTTAAATTTTTTTAGATTTTCAAAATAAAAAATTAAGTAATTTTATTAATTTATTTAATGACATTTTTTCAATGACTTTTCAAGATTTTTGAAAATTTTGTGTTTTAATTTAATTTTTTTATTTTTAGTTTTATTTAAAAGAAATATTTTTTTAATTTTTTCTGAACATTTTTTTTATTTTTTTTTTAAATTTTTAATTTTTGCTGAAAAAACATTTTTATAAATTTTTTTAAAAATTTTGTTTTTTAATAATTTTTATAAAAAATATTAATTATTAATATTAATTTTTTCTGAAAAAATTTTTTTTTATAAATTTTTTGAAAATTCCGTTTTTTTATTTTTTGAGAAATTTATAAAAAAAATTTTTTTTTCAGAAATTTTTTTTTAATTTTTTCTGATTTTTTTTTTTAATATTTTCTGAAAATTTTCTCTGAAAAAATTTTTTTTTTACATATTTTGAAAATTTCGTTTTTTATTTTTTTTTTAATTTTTTTTGAAAATTTTTTTTTAATATTTTCTGAACATTTTTTTTAATTTTTCCTGAAAAAAAATAGTTTTATACATTTTTTGAAAATTTCGTTTTTTAATTTTGTTTTGAAAAATTTATTAAAAATAATTTTTTTTAATTTTTCTAAAAACTTTTTTTTTAATTTTTTCTGAAACATTTTTTTTTATAAATTTTTCGAAAATTTCGTTTTTTATTTATTTTTTTTTTTTAAATTTTTCCTTCTATTTTTTTATGTAATTTATTTTATTTTTAATTTATTAGATTTTTAGTTTTATTTTAATAATTACTCAATAATTTTTAATAATTATTTAAAGTTTTTAGAAATATTTTCTTAAATTTTTAAATTATTTGTCAGAAATTTAACACTAAAATGCTGCTCAAGGCTAAAAAAAAAAAATAAAATAAAAGAAAAGAAAAAACAAAGTCAATTTAGTTGTCGATCTATATCTAGATTGAATTTATATATATTTATGCCACATGCCACATGCCACATGTCAACACACAAGCGCCTACATATAGTATACATAGTGCGCGCCTAGTGCATTGCCCCTGGAATTGAAATAGTTTTGTTTGCACAAAGTAAAAGATAACAATAAAATTTAGTTGGTGTTGGCCGCAAAATGCAAATACTGAAAGATATTTGCACAAATATTTGTCATTCATATATCAAGGCACATAGTATAAAGTTATATATATATATATATATATATATATATGATATATGATATATATTTTTATTATTATAAGATTCGATATGCTGCGGTATGCT
>JBAMBR010004504.1:0-59574 GCA_037044475.1 Zaprionus obscuricornis | reverse complement strand
TTTATAGGTCAATCGGATACGCTAGAGATTGATAGTACACCTGACGGTATGGAGAAACTTGAATGGTTTGATGAATTTGAGGGTGATACCTGGTCTGTACATAATATGGATACCAGTAGCAGTGGTGGTGATGATGAAGCTATTGATACTGCAAGTGGTAGTACCAATCGCAATGAAAATCGTAATGGAAATGGAAATAGAGGAGGAACAGGAGCAAGAACAACTAGTAGCGCTGCTAATGATGGTTCACAATTATATCATTATTATGCCAAAACATTTGAAAATACTGGAGAATTTCTAGCACAATGTTGTCCAAATTGCCGACAACAGGATCCACATATTTATGACTCGGATTTAGCTACACCGTTACATTATGCTGCCGCTTGGGGACATTCCGAGTGTGTGGCCATCCTGTTGAAACATCAAGCACCCATTAATGTTGTCAATAGCAATGGTTATTCACCATTGCATGTAGGCGCTGCCTTTCCCGAGGTGACCCGCCTATTGGTGAAACATGGAGCATTGGTTAATTCAAAGACACTTAGTGATGGCAAAACTGCATTACATTTAGCCATTGAGAATCGTTCCACTGGTTCGGTTCAATTATTGCTAATGACCAATGTTAATATCAATGAAACTGACGATGAGGGTGAAACGCCGCTAATGTTGGCAATTGTTTGTAATCTTCCAGAAATTGCGCTTGAATTAATTGATCATGGTGCACGTATCAATTTACAGGATAAACGTGGTAATACTGCACTTTTTTTTGCTGCTATTGGACGACATGTGAAAGTGGCACAAAAATTATTAGAACGTGGCGCACGTCGTTTACCATCACATAAATTATTACATCAATGTCTTGGACCAAATGCTGTTGATCGTGCTATGCTTGATCTATTGTTACAATATGGTGAAAGTCTTGGTACACGCGATTATGAAAGTTGTACACCAATAATGCTGGCAATACATTATCAATTACCAGATATGGTTGCATATCTCTTAGATCATGCTGAGAAACAACGTCCTTTGGGTTTTATATAAGGATATACATGATGAAGATCTAGTATTATTTGCAAATACATCAAGTAACTGGAAATTAAAATGTTTCGTACAATTTTACGTGTACTGTTGGCAGCACTGGGAACATGCTAGTAAGAATTCTTACTAGCATGTTCCCAGTGCTGCCAACAGTACACGTAAAATTGTACGAAACATTTTAATTTCCAGTTACTTGATGTATTTGCAAATAATACTAGATCTTCATCATGTATATCCTTATATAAAACCCAAAGGACGTTGTTTCTCAGCATGATCTAAGAGATATGCAACCATATCTGGTAATTGATAATGTATTGCCAGCATTATTGGTGTACAACTTTCATAATCGCGTGTACCAAGACTTTCACCATATTGTAACAATAGATCAAGCATAGCACGATCAACAGCATTTGGTCCAAGACATTGATGTAATAATTTATGTGATGGTAAACGACGTGCGCCACGTTCTAATAATTTTTGTGCCACTTTCACATGTCGTCCAATAGCAGCAAAAAAAAGTGCAGTATTACCACGTTTATCCTGTAAATTGATACGTGCACCATGATCAATTAATTCAAGCGCAATTTCTGGAAGATTACAAACAATTGCCAACATTAGCGGCGTTTCACCCTCATCGTCAGTTTCATTGATATTAACATTGGTCATTAGCAATAATTGAACCGAACCAGTGGAACGATTCTCAATGGCTAAATGTAATGCAGTTTTGCCATCACTAAGTGTCTTTGAATTAACCAATGCTCCATGTTTCACCAATAGGCGGGTCACCTCGGGAAAGGCAGCGCCTACATGCAATGGTGAATAACCATTGCTATTGACAACATTAATGGGTGCTTGATGTTTCAACAGGATGGCCACACACTCGGAATGTCCCCAAGCGGCAGCATAATGTAACGGTGTAGCTAAATCCGAGTCATAAATATGTGGATCCTGTTGTCGGCAATTTGGACAACATTGTGCTAGAAATTCTCCAGTATTTTCAAATGTTTTGGCATAATAATGATATAATTGTGAACCATCATTAGCAGCGCTACTAGTTGTTCTTGCTCCTGTTCCTCCTCTATTTCCATTTCCATTACGATTTTCATTGCGATTGGTACTACCACTTGCAGTATCAATAGCTTCATCATCACCACCACTGCTACTGGTATCCATATTATGTACAGACCAGGTATCACCCTCAAATTCATCAAACCATTCAAGTTTCTCCATACCGTCAGGTGTACTATCAATCTCTAGCGTATCCGATTGACCTATAAATAAAATATAATAAAAATTGCTTAAATTTCTATATAATTTTGAAACAAAAAAAAAAACAAAAAAAAAAAAACTTGAATTTGTTTTTGAGCTATACACCCGAAGCGTTGCACTCTGTTAATGCAAGCAAAATGATTTTCAAGTTGCTTTAGAAATCATTAATAAATCGTAGCATTCTATGATCAAAAAAAAAAAGTATTGGAAAATACAATGAAAAAAATCGAAAATTAAATGCATGAAAATAAATCTAGACTATCTAGACTATTTACCTACTCAACGCATATCTGAACCCGGCTAACAAATGCAACACCTCTATAAAAATAGCCCAATCTCTCGTCTCACGTCACTCTCACTCACTCCAATCTTTTATACATTCTTCTTTGTGCTTGGCCTTACTATTTTGGGTCATTGAAAACTCTCTCTCTACTATTCTTTGTCTTCACTGTGCTACAAAAGTGTTGATCTATTCAGTTGTAGAGTTATTTAATGTATTTTTAAAACTACCCTCGCTTAGTTAACATGGTCAAATAGCAAAAACAACCCTCGTTATGAATGACTTTTGCAAATTATCCCTATTTGTTACGGGGCTTAAGAATTTATTAGAAGAGTTCGGATTTTAACAGTTTTCATACCTACAACCATTGGAAAAGAAATTCCCTAAAATTCTACTAAATCAGTGGCAGGTATTATTTTATAATTTTTGAGAGTTTTCCTTATTTACTTTAATATAAATAAAATATAAATATAAAAAATATTGAAAAATACTGAAAATATATAAAATATAATATTAAAAAAAATATATATACAAAAAAAAATACTGGAAATATATAAAATATTGCAAAAAATATATGGAAATATTATGATCCGATATTAAGTTCCTGTTTTAATGTATATACATATATTAAAAAAAAATAAAATATTAAATTAATTAATTATTATTTAACAAATATTTTTTAATTTTTAGTTTTTTTTTTTTTTTTAATTTTAATTTTTTTTTATATTTTCAAAGTTTTGTTTTAATTTTTTTTAAACTTTTATTTTTTACTTTTATTTTTTTAATTTTTCATTTAGTTTTTATTCTTTGTAATTTTATTTTATATTTTTTTTTAATTTTAGTTTTTATTAAAAAAATAAAATAAAATAATAATTATTTATTTTATTTTTTTAATTTTCATAAATTAAAATAATTATTAATTTATGGAAATATCGTGGACAACGTCGCCCCCGTCATGAAATTGATTTTTTTATGAGCAGCTGTTTGTCCCTGAACCCGCATTTTTTTTTTTTTACTTTTTTCTGCTGCTGCTGCTGCACGAGTCGTTCAACTTACTGCGATGAAAGACATTTAACTGCGGCTCCTCACATGATTGGACCAAAAGTTCAAGAAGTTCAGCATCACCCAATAGGGCAGCGGTGCCAATAGCCGTTCGACCGCATGATGATGATACATACGTTGCCTGTGCACCTTCAATGATGCAGTCAAGTGCTTGGCCAAAATCACCACTGTGCACGGCACTAATCAAACGTTCGTTAAGATCATATGATAACATATTGCCATCGGTTTTAAACGATTTGATAAAATGTTATTTTTTTTTTTAACGAATTAAAATGCAACGTGCATGCGACAATATCAACTAAATGCAACTAAAATATATTTTTCAGTGAAAAATGTTTAGAGACCGGAAAATAGACTAGCCAGCAGCAAAGAGACGAATTTGAAATAAAACCCGAACCAAAAAAAAAAAAAAAAACGAAAACTACCACCAACCGTTGTGCCACGAGACAAGCTACAGAGAGTAAGCGTATCGTACGCATTGAGTAAAAGAGAGAGAGAGAGCGCGCGCAGCGAGAGAAAGATAACAGAGTAAATGCAAAGAGAGATATTTATGTGCTTCGCTCAGCTGTTGCTGTTGCATTTATACACACAGCTACAAAAGTTACTTTTTTTTTTATTTATTATTTTCTCTTATTATTCTTGTTGTTGTTGTTGTTTGTTGTCTACTCGACTTTAATTTTTCTTTGTTTCTTTTGTTTTTGTTATTTTTGTTTTCTCTGTAATATAAACTAAACTCTATTTGATCTCCTTAGTTTCCTTGGCATTCTGCAATGATTCAGTTATGAAGAGTTTAGCCAACGATTGTGAACAGAATTGTGCAATATGTTGCGCATGCGTATTAATTTGGCCAGATGTTATTGTAGCCGTTAGCCTGGCCGGCACTGGCATTGGCCGGAACTGCTTGGTCACCTCCTCCTCAGGCACTGCTGGTTCACCCTTTGCCATACGTGCAGCATTCTCAGCAGCCAGTTTAGCCAAAGCACGATGTTTCTCCTAATAATTAACAATAAATAAAATTTATTATATGCAAATGTTAAATTTATAAAATATACAATTACCGTATCTTGCTTGAAGACCACCTGCTGATATTTGTTATAACGCACAGCTTCCTGGTATAGCTCATCGACGCGATCGATTAAGCTACGCATATGATTTTCCAGTACGGAAGCGGTACCTAAATCAAGGAAATTATGTCCCTTATCTTCGGGCAGCAATTCATTCAATTCACTCATCATGATGTTCGTCAATGGCGAATTCTTAATAACAATGGGAATCTCAGCAAAGAGACTCTCATAGCCGACCTTTAGGGTGCGGAATGCCTCTGGTGTAAAATCACCATCCTTATACATTTGTATGGCCTGTGGCGTCAGACGATATGCCTTCAGGCACAAGAAACCGCGCGATGATTTCTGTGTATCATAAACGACAACAACAGATTCCTCGATGCTTGTCTGGTAATGATATTGGGATTCGAGCAGAGCCAACGAAAGACTATTGCCAACATCAGAACTCTGATACCAGCCCACATGCAAGTGATCGACATTAACGCGACGCAGACGACGCATCACAGTGAGCTGATACATTTCCTCGTCCATTGTTTCGTCGCCGCTCTTGGGAAATGGGAAGCAATTGGTGATTTCCAGACATTTGTCAACGACTAGACCAAGCAATGCGCCCTGAGCCAAATCCATATTGCTTGACTCCTCATGGCAATGTTTTACCATTTTCATGACGGCCTACAATAAAAAAAAAAGCGGGAAATAAAATTAGTTGCATTACAGGAAAACTCTTTAAATGCATATTGACAATATTAAAGACAGCGGCATCGGCTCTCTGACATTTGTCATCGCTATTTCGCTCTCTCACACACACATACATACGCGTGCGTGTTAATACACATACTATGCAAAACACAGCCATGCCCCAGCGCGTGGCAATTGAAAACAACGTTTTAATATGTTTGTTTTTATAAAACTTTTTGTTCAAGCACTTATGCACTTTATGTATAACTTACCAAACCATCACATTGCACATAATTAATGGCATTTTCTGAATCCTCATTACGAGCATGACGACCACCGCGATTTGCCATTTTGACGACGACGACGAAAGAGAAAAGACGTGAAGTTGGTCGCAGACACACAAACTAATGTTATCCAGCACTTTTCAGTTTCACAAAAGAATTTTACAGCACTGTCAGCTGACGCGCTATGTAATATGAAAATTATTCGTTTTGTTTATTTGATTTGTTGTGTTTGAATTTTCTGGCAACAAATATTAATTATTTTTTACGTACTCAAATGTTAAATACACAAAATAAAATAGATTTTATAACTAAAGAAAAAAAATCATATTTAAATCTTAATCTATTTATAATTAATAACTTTAAAGTTAAAAAACTAAATTATTTTTATACTCAACTGTCAAACGTTTGTTTCTAGCTAAATGCGCAGCACTGATACTAAGATAAAAACAAAGCGTAATTTACAACACTGAAAAAAACCACTTAGATCAGCTGTTACGCCGACTGCGATAACAAATACAAAAAGTAAAAAAAAAGGGTTTTGTTTATCTTCATAATTTTCAACTAAAACAAAGTGCTGCGCTTGTCAGAATTAAAACGCTTTGTGGACTAGTAAAATTTTTAGCTGATAACTACAGACGAGACTTTGCCAGTTGTTTCAGTTACAATTCGCAGCGCTGGCAAATAACTTGTAAAACATAAATTCTACACATAACAAAAAAAAAAAAAAATGACTAATTGGCGAGAACTGTTTCCCACTAAATTGACCTTTATTATATTTCTGCTGTATATGTCATTGTTCATAGGGCAAGGTAAGTGAAATAATAAATAAATGTTTATTTATTATTAAATTAATAATTACAATTAAATTTTGATTTATTTTTTCTAGGTATATTTGTAACAGCATCACAAGAAACAAATAATTCATATAGTTATAATACCGTTACGGTTGTATTACTCACCGAAGTTTTTAAGCTAATTGTCTCGACAATTCTCTATTGCAGAGAGTAAGTATAACTAATTTCATTAAAACAAGCAACTATTACATTTTCATTTATAATTATTTGCTTTTTATACTCGGTGTCCATTGGGTACCAAGAGTCTATTGAGCTTGTGACAGCAGCAAATGTATGTGACACCCATAAGGAGGCGTGGCCGACCCCATAAAGTATATATATTCTGACTCAGGATCAATAGCCGAGCATGTCCGTCTGTACGTCCGTATGAACACACAGATCTTGGAGACTATAAAAGCTAGAAACTTCATTTTTTTTTTTGCAAAGTGCTTGTATCAGTTGCAGGCAGATTAAGTTTATTTTGGATTTTTGCCACGCCCTCCACCTCCTGCACAAATTGATAAAAACCATTTTGAACGCACCACAGCACCCACACCCAGACAAGCTACATGACTGAATTTTGGTACAAAGTTAGAATATGTTTATCTGTACAAATTGTGTACAAATTTGGTACAGATCGGATTATTAACATGGAAGTTATACACATTTTAAATTCCAAAAGTTGAGAGGCGTCTCTATAGCGTACGCTTGCCTACTGTTCTTACCTAATACACGACGGCAACATTAAGTTAGTGTTTTTTCCTCCTTACGCTTGTAAAGAGTGTGGCTCAGTGGTTAGAGGGTTGAACTCGCGTGCAATGAGGTCCGCGGTTCAATTCTCGAGGCGTTTTTTTTTTTTTTTAAATTAACTTAAATAAATATATAATATAACTTTGTGCACCGAGTCTTATATAGTCGAGCATACTGTCTTACTTGTTTTTTTTTTTGTTTTTTTACAGAAATAATCTACGCTCTCTAATACAAGATGTACATAAAGATCGACATGTGCTTGCCTTATATATGGTACCCGCATTTTTATATTGCCTTTATAATAATCTAGCATTTATTAATCTTGCCACATTTGATCCAACAACATATTATCTATTATTACAACTACGTGTCGTTGTTACTGGCATTTTATTTCAAATAATATTTAAAAAATATTTATCACAACGCCAATGGATATCATTAATACTTTTAACACTTGGCTGCATGTTAAAACAAGTCGATCTCAATAGTTTCTATAGTGATGCTAATGATGATAGTGAAGCAGCAGCCATACAACTACCTGGACATGTAACAGCAACAATAGCAAAAGCAACAGCAACAGATACTGGTAAAAAAAATATGACAGGATTTGATTTTAGCATAAGTGCTGTCTTCATATTGGCACAAACGATATGCTCCTGCCTAGCGGGTGTCTATAATGAATATCTGCTAAAGGATAAAGGCGCCAATGTAAATATTTTTGTACAGAATGTTTTCATGTATCTGGATTCTATAGTTTGCAATGCAGCAATATTATTATTTCGTGGTGAACTTATCGATGCATTCAGTATTACAAATTTGAATAGCATTTGGCGATTTAGTGTCATTATAATAATTATTAATAATGCTGCAATTGGCATTGTTACAAGTTTCTTTTTAAAGTATATGAATTCAATACTTAAAACATTTGCAAGCGCCTTGGAATTATTATTTACAGCTGTATTATGCTATTTTCTATTTTCAATACCAATTTATATGAACACAGCATTGGCAATCGCTGTTGTCTCTTATGCAATATATTTATATACACAAAGTCCAGTTGTTAATCTTGGTAAAGTGCGTCCACTGGCAACACTAAGTGAGGCTACAATAAATCAAAAGACTAAAGAGAAAGAAGATGAACGAAAATTATTAGATGAAACAGGCGATACTGATTTGGAAATGGATAATATAGTATAATATATATATATCATATATATCATATCATATATATATATGTACATACAATCATTAGTTTATAATAGACTAAACTATAAAATCTTAGCTCTCGTCATTTGTTCATGTTTTTTTTTTCTCAGTGCAGAATATTATTAAATTTTTTTTTACAGTGTAGAAAAAGTGCCTACAAAAAAAAATGGTTTTGAAAACAAGTTAACAAGTGCAATCCTCTTGTCGTGTTTATAAACACAAATATATATATAAATCTGTTTGTATGTGTAAATAGTTATTTTTTCCGAAAAAAAAAATAAAATAAAAATTAATAAATAAAAAAAAAATTATTAAAAATTTGCAATTTTATTTACATATATTGAAAAATACATAAAGTTGTCCGCTTCATCATTGCAACATTTTGGAATTTGCCTCCGCGCAATACTTATCATAATCAACACATTCACTCAAATGTTTCTCCATCATTCCCGCTGGTACACGATGCACTGCATTATATTTGCATATATGCAGCGGTGGTCCACGATATTTGTGCTCACATTTTAAGATATGTGTTGGTAATTTATATGTAACAATACGATGGCTTTTATTATACGGACATATGCCGTATGTGAAATCTGACATCTTAAAGTTTTCAAATTAATTTAATGAATTTTACGCTCAATGCAAATTATTTACTATTACATACAATGCTTATTTTTCAAAGTACCGCTACTTTAGAAAGAGATGGGGATAAGATCAGATGCTTGCAATAAAGCATAAAGCTTGATTATCGATTAATTTGCAATCGATGCCATATAGTGAGTAATTTATATTAAAATTGGTATGCTGCTCATAATAAAACAAAAATTAATTTTTTGTATATGTGAAAAAATTAATTAAAATTATAATTATTAAATATTTAAATTTTAAATAATAATTTTAATAAATTTACATTATTTAAATTAAATTATTATAAAATACAGCAAATAAAAATAAATAAATTATAATAAAATGCATATCAAAAAAAAAATTATATTTATTTTTTATAGTTCATATAAATATATAATTTCATCATTTAATGTAATTATAATAGATATTTTCAAAAATTTACACAACTTCAACTGGCATCGAGCTTACGTAATCACTATAAATAAACAAATGACTCGATAGTTCATTAATCGCCATCTCCAATCGATACTCTTTGATTTTGTTGAAAAATAATTCAGCAGTATCGCCTCCGCCCGACCCCTCACCCAACATTCATTCATTGAAAAGATATCGTACAGTTCGGACGGTGAAAAAAAAAATAAATATTTTCGCTCTAATTTTTTTCTAAAAGTTGTGAAAAAAAACAAATTTTTAAGAAATTTTCCATTGAATAAAAATGGCTCGTACTAAGCAAACTGCACGTAAATCAACTGGAGGAAAAGCACCTCGCAAACAATTGGCTACCAAGGCAGCACGTAAATCTGCACCATCCACGGGTGGCGTCAAGAAGCCCCATCGCTATCGCCCTGGTACCGTGGCACTTCGTGAAATTCGTCGCTATCAAAAGTCAACTGAGTTGCTTATCCGCAAATTGCCTTTCCAGCGTTTAGTGCGTGAAATTGCTCAAGATTTCAAGACCGATTTACGTTTTCAATCGGCTGCCATCGGTGCATTGCAGGTAAGCGTTAAATTGGCGGGAGAACAAAAAAAAAATGGTGGGAGAATTTGACAAAAAAAATTTTCTTAGACATTAGTGGGTGGGGGGGGGAGAATGTCACACGATTATTTCTACGCATCATGTAATATGAAATTTCAACACATTTATTTTTTTTTTGCTTTTTGTTTTTTAGGAAGCTTCTGAGGCATATTTAGTTGGTCTTTTTGAAGATACTAACTTGTGCGCCATTCATGCTAAGCGTGTTACCATTATGCCCAAGGATATACAGTTGGCCAGACGTATTCGTGGTGAACGCGCCTAATTCTCGTGTCCGCCATCTTTAATTAGAAAAGCAGCAGTAGTAGCGGAAAGTAAATCAACAACAACAACAATGTTAGCGTCGGCAGAGCCACCGCCGTCGTTAAGCGCAGCTGTTGCTGCTGCTGAGGCCGCTTAGACTTAAGTTTCATAAGATTTATTCTATTTCTACCTAAAATATAAGTAAAATGGGCAAAAATAATAATTCATAAATATACGAAATATATATTGCAATTTTGTTTTAAATGTATTTTTTTTTGTGTAATAAATGAAAAACAATTTTGTTTTGTCTGTGTAAAACTTTTGCTCCAAAAAACAAAATGCATTTTTATTTTTTTTCTTTTTGTTGTATTAAGAAGTATGAGAAGAGAAGGATGTAATTTTAATGGGGGTTGATTTTCGATTGTTTGTTTTTCTCTTTGTTATTTCTTGAATAGTGCAGCAAAAAATGCAATGTTTTATTTAAAGACAATTGTGTCAAGCATAGCTCCTAAACACTGTACAATATTATTTTGCATAACTTTGTCGACTTTCTCCTCCAGATGCCGTTTCGGATCCTGTTTGCCAACATTCTTAATGGCCAGCTGTTCGGGTGTCATTTTCTCCTCATCTTCCAGTGACTGCAATATGAAAGAAAGAATATTGAGAGTTAATCATTTGGAATGGGGATAAATTTTGTATCTATATTTTTTTTGTATGCTAAGCGAAAATTCGAGAACTTAATAGATTTTTTTTCTTGATTTCCGATTTGATCTTAGTTAATGAAAAACTTTATGGTTATATTATGGATCAAAGAAGATTATAGATATATATATATATATATATATACAGTTACATATATATACAGTAGATTCCGCTTATAGCGACATTCAAGGGACCTACGATTTTACGTCGTTATACCCGGAAGACACACTAACCGAAAGTAGTTTGTATGTATAAGTTTGCATGGGGACCAATCAAGCCAACGAGTTTTCGGCGCAATAACCTGATGGACTCTATAAGCAGAGTCGTTATAACCGGATTCTCATGTATATATAGATGTTACATATACATAGTAGTATCTATTGAATAATATATCAGATATATACAAATATTTATCTACTGTAGATTTAGCTATATTCCGGATTAGATAAAAACATTGGATCTGATAATAGTAGAAATTGTGTACGATATATCTGTTATATTATCATTATATATAGTACACTGTATCTCATACATCTCATATATATCTATATATAGATAAACTAGATAGATAAATTCATCATAATATAAAAAAGTTTGAAATTTTGGTTACATTTTGTCTGCAGATACAACAGCTGTAGATAATTTTAATTTTTATGGCTCTACTTTCTTCTAAGAATTAATTTTTAAAATTTAACACGTGCGAATTTACAGCTCTATTTAAGGGTAGCAAAATCAGACTTTTTAAGTAAGTTTTAGGGGTTGCTCTACCTAACGAAAATCGGACTTAAAGGTCACTTAAATTGCTTGTCATAAAGTAAACAACTAATGAGAATTCACGGTCATAAATACATTATGTTATGTTATGTTACGAGTGGCAACTCTATGTGATTATCATGTATTTTCAATTCGTGTATTTCATGGCATAAACATGCTAGAAAATTATCATCAAGGCCATTGACTTGTTTTGTTGTTTTTATCACTTGCAAAACACTTACCTTGTTATAGTTTTTAGCCAAATCAAGCATCTCGGCCACTGTGTCCTCGTTAATGGAACAGTGATCATTATAATCAGCCAATGTAAGACCATCCTTCCAGGACTTTTTATGCAAATTTAGCAACATCTTTTGCTCCAATTCATTTTTACGATAATTGATACTGATGGAATAATAATGACGATTCAGACCATGAATCAGTGCCTGCACCGATGGCTTTTGCAAATGTCCCAAATTTGAGGTTGTCTGACGTGGCTCCTGGCCGAGTACAAGCATATTCGGATTAATTAATCGGAAGGCATCGATCACAACTTTGCCTTTAACCGATTGTATGGGATCAACAACAACGGCAACAGCACGTTCTGAGAGCGCTTCAAATGATTGTTGCGTATTAATATCAACACCAGATAACCAACAGCCAAAACCAGGATGCGAATGATACCAGCCAACAACCATTTCTGGTCTACCCGTTTGTTTAAGCATATCCAACATTTTTGCCTGAAAGACTGGATCAACAGCTTCGACAGAGACGCCAGTTCCCGTTTGTGGCATGGCAAATACATCAATAACTTGCACCGTGTAATCATCAACAAATTCACCCAACATAAGACCCATCACTTCCATGGGGACACCAGCACGTCCGTGTTTTAACATTTTCAAAAGTGCCAATGATGAGATATAAACTTGTTCGGCAGTATCCACAACAGGAGCATCTGTTGGTGGAGCAGCTTGTGGCATAGCGCCGCCTAAACGTAGCAAACGATCCATGATAATTCTACTGCTAAAATTAAAAAGAAAAAAACAATGAAAATAACAATTAATGTGGATGAATTTCTTTAGACAATGTATAGCACTTACCTTCGGGGTATTTAAATAACGTGTGAAAGTATTTTTTCTATACTTAATTTAAGTTAAATTTTGCTTATAGCAACAACAAATACAAAGCAACTCTTGCTCTTGCTTTTTTTTGACAGTCAGCGTCGGCAAAGTGCAAGTAATAGTAGATTTATCGATAACTGTTAAATTCGCAACACTGTCAAAAACCAAAACAGCTGTTAACTACAGTGTGACCAAAAAGTCGCTGAATTTATATCGATTTCAATATCTAATGATAAATATTTATCGTATTTGAAATTGCAACTGTAGTAAGTTTGCATTGCGTTCCGCTAGACCGAATGCTAGTTATGGCTAGGCTGTTGATTCTCTTGGCCTAGCTTTTTATAAAATGTAAATACCATGAGAAAATGAGAAGCGTTATAGTTGTTAATGAGGCCGATCTGTGAAAACAATTGCATAGTACTAACTATAGGTTGAAGCGTTTTTATATTAATTGCATTGCCTTTCACTTGCAGGCGCTAAAATATAAATGCCACAAAAAACAAAAAAAAAAAAAATATTCCCAGCCCTCTGTCCAAAATAAAAGACCAAAAAAATATTCATTTAAAATGCCATCTTTGGGTCATAAAGTCAAAGGTGGACCGCATTCGCAGCAGCAATAGCAGCACAAACAGCAACAGGCAGCAGCACTCGCAATTTGATTTCAACATTTTCCGCTGTCGCTAACGCTGCCGCCTCTCGGTCTGTTACTCTATTTTCCGTCTCACTTGCCGCTGCCAGTTGTTGTTGTTGTTGTTGTAAGTGTAGCTTATGAAAAGTCTGTTCACTTGTTTTTCTTTTCCATCTTCAACAAACAATTTTCCGTTTGCCATCGCGTCGCAGCTTTTCAGTTGCATTTTGTCAGTCGCACCACGCGCTCGTTGTTAACAAGCAGTTGTTGCTGCTGTTCTTCTTTTCTTCTCGTTAGTTAATTAACTACGCTAGTTGTTTGCATTAAATTTGTAATATTTGATTAGTCAACGTGTTAATTTACACAACAAAATTTAATTTGTTATTTTTTTTTCATTATTTTCTTCTCTGCAAAATTCAACGTGAAATAAAGGTAATATAAAATATTTCATGGTATTTACAACAGGTTAATAATAATATTTTCTTGTTACTGCTTGTGTTTTTTTTTTTGCTTTTTTTTTTTTGTTTTTTTTGCTGAGGCAGCTTGAAAGTTGATTTTGCCCAAAGCAATTCGCTGTCAATTTGTTGCCTTTTCTTATCAACGGCAACAACAACGACATTGAAATGTTGTTGTTTGTTGTTGTTGATAAGGCGCACAGTGACTCTGTAAACATTTTGTATAAGAGGAACGGGTGCTTGACTTTGTTATTTAAGTGGGCGTGTTAAGTGCACAGCTGCGTGTAATATACATTTATAATATACATATATATTTTTTATGTTTATTAAATTATTTTAATATTTAGAAGTTAGCAATTTTTTATTTGCACTTTCTATGCAATTAAAATATTATTTATATTTTAATTTTATATTTTTCTTTTGTACATATTTCATATATATATAATATCAATATTTAATTTTTTAAATATTTAAAATATTTAGAAATTTTAATTTTTTTTTAATATTTGGAAATATTATTTATATTTTAATTTTATATTATTTTTTAACATATTTCATATTCATAAAATATTAATATTAATATTCTTTTTTTTTTTAAATATTTAGAATAATTATAATTTTTTAAATTTAAATTTTATATTATTTTTTAATATATTTCTTATTTATATAATAAATAATATATTAAATTTTTCAAATATTTAGAATATATAAAATTATTTTAAAATTTAGAAATATTATTTATTTTAATTTACTATTATTTCATTTTTAAATATTTAGAAATATTATTTATACTTTAATTTTATATATTTTTACATATTTTAGATTTATATAACATTAATATTTAATTTTTTTTTAATATTTAGATTAATTATAATTCTTTCAAAATTTAGAATAATTATTTAAATTTAAATTATATATTATTTTTATCGTATTTCTTATTCATATAATAATATATAATTATTATATTTAATTTTTCAATTATTTAGAATATTTAAAATTATTTTAAAATTTAGAAATACTATTTATTATTATATAATATTATTTAATATATTTTTTTTAAATATATTTAATTTTTAAATATTTAAATATTTAGAAATATTAATTTTATATTTTTTTTTGCATATTTTAGATTTATATAACATTAATATTTAATTTTTTTTTTTTTAAATTTAGAAATGTTTAAAATTATTTTAAAATTTAGAAATATTATTTATATTTTAATTTTATATTACTATTATTTTTTTTTAATATTTTATATTATAATTTTTTTTTAATATTTAATATTAATATTTATTTATTAATATTTATATAATTTTTTTAAATTTATAAAACTGAGTAAATATTTGCACAAAATACACATATCGAGTATCTACTGTAATTATTACGGTACGATACGCTATTTATATTTATATAAACTATGTCGAACCGAACTTGTATTAATTTTCCAAGTTAACTAAACTGCAACCGGCTGTTAATGCTTGAAGATCTCTTGCTATAGATAATCATTTGGAATAGTTGCACGTTCGGCAAAGCGGCAAGCGGCAAGTGGTAATCTTTATATCTGTATAGCTATCATTGACCTTGTCGTTGGGTTCAAAGAAATGCGTTTAAAAAGCACTCGAGATAGATATCCGTCATTAAATCTCGTTTAAAACGTGGCGCAAAAAAAAAACAAGCAAACAAAATAAAATTACAAGCCAAAGAAACTAAGAAACTCAACTGAACAATTTGTAAAAAAAACCAAAAAAAATAAAAAATAAAATAAAACACGTTTGTTCAGCTGTGAAATTGACCTTTTATGGGCCAAAAGAAAACAAAACAAAATACAAAAAAACTAAAAACTCAACTGTATTTTGTTGTCAGACCAAAAAAAAAAAAATAATAATAATAAAAGAAAAGAAAAGAAAGAAAAAAAATAAAATATAAACGGAAATACTTGCAATGATCGAGCTGAAATCTTAAAGACCTTTGCCAGAGTGCGAGCCTCCACTTACTGAAGAGTTAAACGTTATCTTCTTCTTCTTCTTTCTCTTCCTCATTTTTTTTTTTTGTATTTCATTTTCGGCAATTTTCTTCAATTTTTCGAGTTCTTTCATTAAGCAATTGTTTGTAACATAGAAACGATCGAAAGTCATCGACAAATTTTCGACTCATTTCACTAATTTATTTTGAGCATTTCATTTATTTCTGTGTATTCTCTGTTCAAACATGCACAGACACGCACGCTTTAGCTTAATCTTTTTTAAAAGTCATTTATCATCATTTTTGTATCTACCTGCGTAATGACTGAAAAACTTCGGGGCATGCAACAATTGGAAATTTTAGCTAGATAAACTAAATTATTGATAATTGTTGAAATAATTTAATGGCATTAATGATTTTATTAAATTTATCATAGCTAAAAAGTTTTAGGCATATCTTTAAAATGTAGGAAAATGAAAGAAAATAAGATTTAAAAAAAAATTTAAAAAAAAAAAAAATAATGAATATAAAAAAATGTTGAAAATGAAATGAGATAAGAAAATAAAGCTACAAAATGAGGAAATAAAATGTTAATTTTTTTTTTATATTTATTTTTAATGATAATTTATAAAAAATAAATTTAATAAAATTTAAATTGAAATTTAAAAAAAAAATATTTTTTCATTATTATTAATTTTTATTTATTATTAATTTATTTAATTTTAAATATGAGGCTTTAAAAATCAAATTATAAAATATTTCAATATTTTTATTCATAATACAATAAAATTTTTCTTGAAATTAATGCCGCTTAAATTTTAAGTAAAAAATGTAAATAGTTATAATAATTTTATATACAGAGCATTCACTCGTCGACTAATATATAATGATTTTTTTTAATTTTTTTTTTTTGTTATTTTTTGTTATTTTAAAATTTTTTTGTTATTTTTATATTTTTTGCTATTTTTATTTTTTTTTTGTTATTTTTATATATTTTTTTATTTTTATATTTTTTGCTATTTTTATATTTTTTTTTTGTTATTTTTTTTATATTTTTTTTGTTATTTTTATATTTTTTTTTTGTTTACTCAGCTCTTGCTTTGACATTGTAATCACATTATGATACTGTAACATATTAAAACGTACAAGAAGAACAAGGTAAGCTTTGGCAGAAGTACAAACAAAATTATAAAATATATAAGTAATGTTTTCTTGTTCGATAGTAAGAACAGTTTTTAGATCATACATTGGACGTCTTAAGAGACCACAAAGTAATTTTGCAAATTATACTACGATATATATATATATAGTATAGTATCTATAGCTGTAGCTGTAATACAATCAATTGTAGCTGTGGTTACACACAGTGTGTGTATTAAGTATATGCACAGCTGTTTTTTTTTTTTTGTTTTTTCTTAGCCGCCTTTTTTTTACGTAACTAGAACAACTTAAAGTGCATATAATAAATGTATTCGTAATACCAAAAACATATCTATAGCAACCACAGAAAATTGCAGAAAAATGGAAAAAAAAATATTTAAAAAAAAAAATAAATAAATTTTTGTTGTTGTTGTTGTTCATGAATTTCCTAACGTGTGGCAGCGTGAATTGAATTTCACTTTTTATTGGCAAATTAACCATAAATCAGTGCAAATAAAATGCAATGCAAGAGCAGCTAAAGCAGCAATAGCAGAGAAAGGTTGTTGATTGTCACGGGGCGTGGCGACGGAAAGAGAAGGAAGGCATGAGGCATGAGGCATGAGGCATTAGGCATTAGGCGCGAGCGGTAGCGCGCTACTCATTAGTTGGAAAGTTTTTAATTATTTGGACTGTCGGGCATTTAAGATAATGAAGCATTTAAGACGTGCATTCATTTCATAAAATTGCTCAATTTTTTTTTTTCGAAAGTGCAACAACAGTAGCAGCAGCAATTATGACAACAACAACAACAATAATTAATAACAATTGCAATAATTTGCATTTTTTCTATTATATTTTAAATATTGTTTTTTTTTTTTTAAATTTTTTTAGCTCTTCAATTAATTTTCACTTTCAGTCTTAGTACAAAAAAAAACAAGAACAACAACAACAACATAAACAATTGCAGCATCGCTAGCAATGACGTCGTTGTTGCCACTTGAGACGTCAACAATGCAACAGCAGCCACAGCCACAGCAGCCGCAGCAGCAGCAGCAGCAGGACTTGCTGTCACAGGAGCAATGTACGACAATAGTAAATGCAGCAAATGAAACAATTGGAATTAATGAAACACCAACACGTATTCCACATCCCAAAGTTCCATTGCGTCGTGCTGCTACCATGCGACTGCGCAGCATAAAGCTCCAACAACAAGAACAAGAAGAAGAACAGAAACAGAAACAGCAGCAGCAGCAGCAGGCACAACAACAATTGTCGTCGACGACCGGTGGCTTTAGTACGCGCGCAAAGCTCCCAGAGAGCTCATCGTCATTGTCATTGACATCGCCGTCGACAACAGCAGCGGCAGCGGCAAAGTTAACGCGTAATCGCAGCTGGTGTTATTTAGGACAGAATAACAACAGCAACAACAACAACAGCAGCAGTAATACATCAACAAGAACATTTATAATATCAGATACGCAAGGAAAGGGAGACAATAAATTAGAAACGGATGATGCATTATGTCTAGAGTCTAATACAAATGTTGAGCTGCAAATAGATTTAAATATGGCTGCATCAAAATCTAAATCAAATATGGTAAGTTTTGACATAGTTTTCTCTCTATATATATGTATAGTATGTGTAATTTCAATCGATTTACCATCCACCACCCACCATGAAGAACAATTGCTGTTTGACCTACGTAACTTAAAAAGTACTATATGAAACAAGAAGAAGCAGAAGCACCAGCAGTAGCAGCAGCAAAAGGAAGAAAAAAAAAACCGCCCCCGTAGTATATTGTGCACGTAACCCACGCGTGTGTCATGTCCACTTTCACATTATGAAACAACATTTTGCTCTGCTTGCTGTCTTTATTTTTTATTTTTTTCTACCCTGTGGAGAATTAAACTTGACAAGTCTGCTTATTATACCCGGTTAACCATAGGTTAAAGCAGGCAGATCAAATTTTCTATTGCATTTTTATCGCGTCTCTAACCTTATTGTATACCGGGTATTATCTAGTCGCGCAAATTCGACTTGTTTACATATTGCATACATCAATGCTTACTCTTCTTTATTAGTTTAAAGCCTGATGAGCGATTTATGACTGCAGAGCGTAGTAATCACAGCTGGGTATAGCTAGCTGTATCATTATTATCAAGCTCTCTGCATCTATGTACATATATTTCATTAGTTAGATCTACCGTCATCTAAAAGGTTTTATTACTTACTCATTGCCGCTTACTAGAAATTTTTGTAATTTTAATTCTCTTTACTCTAGTTTTGACTAAGCTTTGACAGAAAGAGAGAGGGAGAGAGAGAGTGAGTTTATGCTTGCTTGACTTGTGTCGTGCGCTCTCCTCTCTCTGTCTTCCTGTCTCTCTCTTTGTCACTTGTTCTTTGCTGAGTTCATATGTTTTATTAACAGAGCGAACCGTTTGCATAACAACAACAACAACAATAAGTATAATGTAATCGGCAGCTTAAGCGCAGCTGTTTCATTTCCATTTTATGCACTTGTTTCATGCCAAAGTGTATCACTGGCAAACAGCTGACTGACGCGTCAGTCAAGGAAATGCAAGTGAGTGCAAATGTGCAAACGGCCAAGCAGCGCAGCTTTTGCAAATATTGACAATTGCGACAGGAACGTGCAAACACAAACACAAGCGCACATACATACAAACAGATATGCAAGTGTGCGTGCGTGCACACGTATAAGTATACTCCCCCCATTCACTATATATACATATGTGTTCATACATTCATTCTCTTTACATTGCTCTGCTCCCTCTCTCTCTCTCTCTCTCTTTGTTTTTTCTTTGCTTCAGCTGTAACTCTCGTGCTCGTGCTCGTGCTGACAGCAGCTTTTGAGGGTTGCTGTTGTTGTCTTTTTGGCTGCCTTCTTTTTGGGCATCTTCTTCATTTTCTTTGCCCCACACGATTTGCGTTTCAGTTGATTTTTTATGCTCAAAGTGAACGCGTGCAAAAGCGCTATTTAGTTTTCTGCCTTTCTGTTATTATTATTATTTGTTCAAAAAAAAAAAAACAAGCTACAAAATTTTACTTTCGTGTTGTGAATGAGCTGAAGGTATTTTCAATTAATAATAATACATACATATATATATATATGTATATATTTTCTATATGTTTATATTGTATGCATATTAACGCTAATTGTAGGCAATGGCAGTAGCTACTACGAGACATTCGATTTCTGGCTTGGTTTTTGCCCTATAAATGGTAATTATCTCTTATTAGGCTTTTGTTTTTAGTTGCCATAATTATTGTTAGTTGAATGTTCAGTTCATTGGCCCATTAATAATATATATTAATAATTTATACAGTTGCAAAAAACAAAAAAAAAAACACATGTAAATTAAAATGAATGCAAAAAAAAAAAACGGAAAAACAGCAAACAAAACAAAAGAAAATGAAACAAAATACAATTGGTGAAAAAAAATTATGTGATGTGTGACGTTCATTCAGCAAAGTGTCATTATTGTGCTGTGATAACATTATGAAAGCATTTAATGAAATTTAATTAATTTTAATAATATTAAATTACATAAATAATTGACAAAAAAAAATATATATTTTTGATTTATCTATAAAAAATAAAATAATAAAATTTCTAAAAATTAGGCAAAAAAATAAAAAAAAATACAGCTAAAATAATTAATTAAAATTTTGGTATAAATAATATAAAATTAAACTTTAAAAATTTAAATTATATTTTTCCAACTCTTCAGCTTAATTATGCAATAATTCAGTTTAGCAGTTAAATCTTTTTATTATTGAATTACATAAATATTTGACAAAAAAATATTTTAGATTTATCTATAAAAAAATAAAATAAAATAAATGTCTATAAATAAGGCAAGAAAAGAGCTAAAATAATTATTTAAAATTTTAATTTTAAAAATATAATATTTTAGTAATTTTAAAAATTTTAATTATATTTTTCCAACTCTTCAGCCAACTCTTCCAACAATTCAGTTAAGCACTTAAATCTTTTTATTATTGAATTACATAAATATTTGACCAAAAAATATTTTGATTTATCTATAAAAAATTAAATACAAAAATTTATATTAATAAGGCAAAAAATAGAGCTGAAATAATTATTTATAATTTTAATTTTAATAATGAAATATTTTAGAAATTTTAAATATTTTAATTATATTTTTTTTACACTCTTCAGCTTAATTATATAATAAATCACTTTAACACTTAGCCTTTGCTGACCCTGAAAAGTAGGCAAAATTATTGAAATGTTTTGCCAAAAAAAAAAAAACAAAAAGGAAAATATAATCACAAGGCAAATAAACATTCAGTCATCTACATAAAGATCTGGCATATATTACACATAGTACTTACTATGTAAGTATGTTTGGCAGTGTGCCAACTAGGCTATTTTGACCATTACGTGGCAATTGCAGAGACAACGGTTAGCTTGGCTTACACCTGCCGTTAGTGAGGCATGCCACACTCATATGCATGCCATATACAGGTAGCTCTCAAAAATCAAAGCCTCATCGATTTTTTTTTATTCTTATTTATGTCGCGTTGTGTTGTTAGTTTCACTAGTCTCTAAAATTG
Organism: Zaprionus obscuricornis; assembly: GCA_037044475.1. NCBI lineage: Eukaryota > Metazoa > Arthropoda > Insecta > Diptera > Drosophilidae > Zaprionus > Zaprionus obscuricornis. Next base: position 37,847 of record JBAMBR010004504.1, on the reverse strand, counting down.
TTGGTACGTGACTGTAGTGTTGTGATTCTTATATTAAGTTAATTTTAGTTTTACTATCAAAAAAAAAATGCGTAAGCGCGACAGTGACGTAGTTGCGCTAAAGTGTAAAGGGGGAGGGAGGGGTGTGTGGAGTGTGAAGTAAAGAAAGCGTAAATTTCGACTTTCATTTCATTTCAAGTTAAAGAATTTTATAATTATTTTTGAAGCTTTGACTTTTGCAACCCCCTTTTTTCACTACGCCACTGACGTCAGTTAGTTGTAACTCGTAACTCAGTAAGTCGTAACTTATTTCTCTGTAGACTCTTCTGCCTTTCTTTATTCTTTCTACCATCTTTCTTCGCTGTTAGCTCGTGCGTGAATCTTCTACTTTATATATGGAAGTGTGCGACAAGTACTTTGAGTATTTCCCAGTATAATTCTACAATTAAAAATAGGGCAAGAAACTCATTAATGCTTTGATTATGAAATATGCATGAGGAACGTGCTGTGTATGTGTGTGTGTGTGTGTGTGGGGAGCCACCTACAGCCCTACAATATACACCTGAGTTTTTCCCTTACTCTTCACTGCTCTATGCTTTCTATAGTTTTGCATGAGTAACCTGATTTGCAACAACTTTGCTGTTGTTGTTGTTGCTGTTGCTGTTATTATTGTTATTGTGACTTTTGCTTTAACGACCTGCAATCGCTGACTATTGCTATTATGTTTAAAAGCGCTGACAAATCTAAAGACAACTCGCCACTTGGCCAACAAAGACAATGCCCCCAAGCACTCGACAATCAATCAATTCACAATTTAGAGCAAATAAACTTTTAAAGTAAGGGGTGGAGGGAGAGGGGGGGGGAAATGACAAATTGGATAATAGAGTCGAGCCGGACAGCTATGGAAAATGAACAGATGCTAATAGAAAGAAACTCTATAATTAAGTTAATTGTAGCGCGCATAAAATTAAAATTTTAGAACGCTTAAAAATGAAAGTAGCGCAAAACATTATGAATATGTGATAAATGTTACTTTAATATTGATATTCTATATAAAGATCAGGTGAAAATATTGCTATAGGCTTAAAATATAAACATACACTGCCGCTCAACTGAATAAGTTCATGAACTCAGAGTTAGAAATTTTTATCTATAATTCCTAAAGCAGTTTTCCGATTTACATAATTCCAAGTTCACGGGTTAATTTCAGTTTTCTGCCAAGCTAAGTTTTTGATTAATCATTTATCGATATAGGCTTAAAATATGAACATAGATTCACTGCGAAAGTCTTTTAGCTTTCTTTATATCACTCTAGGACACTCTAGGACTTCGCTTTGACTCTAGGACTTTTTTGTTTTATCTTAGATCGATCTATAACTTGATCGATGACTATCTATAACATAGCTTTGACTATAGGCTACATTTTTATAAGCTTGTACTACCAATAATCTTAGATCTATAAGTAAAGCTCATGTGTTATAAGATTCCTTATAATATTGTATATCTTCTAGAACTTTAACCTCTAAATAAATATTGTATTGTCTATAAGAAATATTTCTCTAGCGTTACATTTCTCTGGCGTTACATTTCTCTAGCGTTACATTTCTCTAGCGTTACATATCTCTAGCGTTACATTTCTCTAACATAATATAATATTATAAAAATTGCATAGTAAAAAAATCTTTTAAATCTCAGATCTAATATTGTAACTCCAAAGATTCTTATGGGGAAAATCTTTTCTATAAGCATATAATATAATCTTAGATTGCAGATACAGACTTTCTGTCTAGCTGCTTGAATAAGCATTAAAGATTATTGGAAGAATTGTTACAATTATATTTGGTTAAGTTTTTGACCGCATAATACTTGATGAAAAATCAAATTAATTGACCACAAAAATGCTCTCTACTCTAAGGAGTATTACGAAAGCAGTGATGGGGGAAAGAAGAAGTGAGAAGTTCGACTGCTTGTAAGTTAGTTGCATGCCGCCGCATAATGAAAGTAAGCAAAAAAAAACTTCGACTGTTGTTGGTTCAAAATGTTTTCTTGAATGTATAACAACAAATTGGTTTTCGGGGCGTTACGACGGTTTATGCGGTATATGCGTCTGATGTATTTTTGTTTTTCTCAGCGAATTCCCTTCAACCGCAGTGGCAAGCTAAACTTGCCCCTTGCAAGTCTCTTTCTAGCTCTTTCACCTGATAAAGTTTCACGCGATCTCTTTTTAAAATTTTGTTATGTTATTGTTGCTGTTTTTTTTTTTTGTATTTTCTTGTTTGCGAATTATGCACGAGTGAGCAGCAGCAGCAGTAGCAGCAGCAAGCGAGCAAAAGCAATTGAAAGATTTTTATATAGAGGCAAGAAACAACCGCAGAGCGAAAGCAACAAAATTAAGCAGTTAGCAGTAGTTGTTGTAGTAGTAAGTGTATTTTTTTTTTTAGTATTAGCTATTAGCTAGTATTTGCTTAGTGCAGGTATTAAGGCATTTGGCATTTTAGTATTTCACTAATTCCGCTCTCTTTGTGTCTCTCACTATTTTACAGTCTTTGAAACTAAACGGCAGCAGTGCAGAGGCAGCTGGCAATAAGACAACGGCTACGGCAACGGCAACGTCAACGCCAAAAACTCCAAAGACACCGTTAAACGGCGATTTGCCAGCACATAGTTGTCCAAGGGAATCACATTGTTTGCTTGCCTCCAGAGCGAGTGGTACTAAAACATTTAAACGCGATTCTACTAGTAAATTATCAACAGTGCCGGAGACTAAAATATCGCCAAAAACACCGCCAGTGACACCGGATTCGCCAAGCACTTATTTGGATGATGATCTAGATTCAATATATTCATTTACGACCACAACTTCGGGTCGTTCGACCATGTCCTGTGAGCATCCATATGTGGCCAGGTATGTTAACGTGTTATGCAACTTTAAATGTGTGAACTGGTTCACAAAAGTGGTTCAAAATTATTTATAATTTTTCAAGTTGTAAATCTTATATGTATTTATGTATAGACAGTGTTTAAAATTCAGTTTTGATAACGTATATTAGTGTAAATATGTCTTTGAACCGGTTCAAAAAGTGGTTAAAAATTTAATTTTTTAATAAAATAAAAATTAATGAGATATTCATATAAAGAAATTCTTTTAAGTTAAGTTTTGATAGATAATATTATATTAATGTGTATATCTATATCTATGAACTGGTTCAAAAAGTGGTTCAAAATTTTATATTTAGTAAAATAAAATGTGTAACACATAAAGAAATTGCTTTAAGTTCAGTTTTGATAGATAATAATAATGTGTATATATCTATGAACCGGTTCAAAAGTGGTTAAGAATTTTTTGCGAATTTTCAAATTAATTTTTTTTATTTATTAATATATTTAAAATGCTCAAAGTTCAGTTTTGATAGAATATATTTATGTGTATTTATTTTTGTATATTTATGAACCGGTTCAAAAGTGGTTCAAAATTTTTGATAACTCCTCAAATTGTTAATTTTTTATTTATTATTATAGATAATGTTGAAAGTTCAATTTTGATAGCTAATATTAACGTATAAATTTTTATGAACCGGTTCAAAAAGTGGTTCAAAATATTTTTGATTCTTCAGTAGTTAATTTTATATTTATTAATTTATAGTAAATGATCAATACTCAATTTTGATAGAACATATTCATTTATATCTTTCTATGAACCGGTTCAAAAGTGGTTCAGAATTTTTTGTGAATTTTCAAGTTAATTTTTTTTATTTATTAATATATTTAAAATGCTCAAAGTTCAGTTTTGATAGAATATATTGATGTGTATATATTTATGAACCGGTTCAAAAGTGGTTCAAAATTTTTAATAACTCTTTAAATTGTTAATATTTATATTTATTAATGTATGAAAAGTGTTCAAAGTTTTGATAGAATATATTAATGTATATTTATTTATTTATATTTATGAACCGGTTCAAAAGTGGTTCCCAATTTGTATTAACTCTTCAATTTGCTAGTATTTATATTTATTAATATTTAGTAAATGTTTAATGCTCAATTTTGATAGAACATATTCATTTATATCTTTCTATGAACCGGTTCAAAAAGTGGTTCAGCTGCATAGAATGCAAAGTATTGCAGCTATAACTCTAAAATTTAGTATGTAAACATAGTTAATGTTGCTTTAAATAATAGAACTTTAATTTTTAATAAATCTATAACTAATTTTTTGCTTTAATTTCCCCAATTGCAGAAATGGTACCACATTTAGTGGACGTCAAATGAAATATGTGGTGCACTGTTCCAACTATGCCGGACAGGTGGGTGATGATTATTTAACGCCCACGCAACGTGCACAGCGTCAGATACGACGACTCAAGGAGCTGTTAACTATAGCACGACAAGATCTGGAGCTTAAGGATACAGAGATATTACGTCTGACACGTGAAGTTGTTGAATTGCGACTGTTTAAGGCATCATTAAGTTCGCCGGAGGAACGTTCGGCCTCATCGGATGCAGTAACAGTGCGTGAAGCAGAACTAAAAACTTCACAGGATGTTTCACCCATTGTTGATATGGTCGATGAGGCCAAATGTAGTTCGCGACAACAACAGCAGCAGCAGCAACAGCAGCAACAACAGCAGCAGCAGCAGCCGCAACAACAATTGCAAATATCTGGCGATATGCAAAGTTCATATGCAGATTCAGGACATTTTGAAGATTTAACAATGTCATCGGTACATTCCAAGGATTCACAGACACAAAGTGAAACACCCGAAGCTGGTGCTAGCAGCAGTCTAGAGAATTATGAAATGCAACGTCAAGAATTAATAAATATGTATGAGCAACGCATTGAGGAACTTATACGCACACAAGATGGTGCCACAAATGATATGAAACGTTCACATAATGATAAAGTTGAAGCATTACTACAAAAACTTGCCGATTGTAATACACGTTACACAGATCTGGTGCCAGATTATGAGCATGCAAAGCAACGTATACGTGAACTAGAGAAACAATTGGAAGATTTGCAGCATAAATTGATTGAGCATGAGGAGAAACAAAATAAAATGTATTTGCATATGTATCAAAAGGGTCAAGAAGCGGAACGTTTGACGCGTGCCGATGAGGTATGAGAAATGAAGTAATACTTCTATTTTATAGAATTTTTACTATTGCAAACTTTGTAAGAGAAATTGTAATTTGAAAATTTTCATTAATTTTATTTTCCTTTTTTCTAGGCAATTGAAATGGCACAACGTCAACCGGATAGCAAAGTGTCTATAACTGAGCTATTGCATCAATTGCAAAGCACACAGGATGAGCTAGAGAATATACGCGTAAGATTCTTCAATATATTTTTAATATTATTTTCTGTATTGTTTTGTGTGTTGCATTTTGTTGCATCGTGATTCATTATGCTCATCTGCTGTGCATCATCAACAACAACAAACAACAATAATTCACAACACACAACAACAACAACTACAACATCAACAACAGCAACAACAGCAACAACTGCAGCAGCAGCAACACATTATCAGCAAACATTCAACAAACAAACACAAACATTATTATCATTGTCTGTATGTTATGTATGTGTGTGTGTGTCTGTCTGTGTGTCTGTCTGTTTTTTTTTAATACTTTCATTTCAATTTTTGCGCTTTGCCTGGCTGAAAAAGCTGCAATTAATTGTTCATTTTGAAAAGTTATTTCATTTTTTTTTATTTCTTTTTCTCATTTTATTTAGCACTTAAGAGTATCATAACATTAAACTATAAACTATAAAAAAAAAACAACAATAATGAAGATCAAATTAATTTAATTTAATCTAACATTTAATTAATTCCATTTTTTTAATTAATTGCAAACAAATATTACAACAATTACATCATTAAATGCAAAAGAAATTTTGTTTCTATTTTCAAAACTACAACATAAAAAAAAAAAAGTTTATTATTTATTTTTTTTTTTTTAAATATTTGTTGCTTGTTTCATTTACATATGTTGAGCGCAAGTACAGTTACGTAGTGGCAACTGCATGTTGAAAAAAAATAATAGTTGAAATAATTAAATTCTTGACCAGTTTTAGAGTCTTTTTTAACAGTTTTAGATGCTCTTTTATTTTATTTTTTATTATTTTAATGGCAATGCATGTTTAAGTTTTTATAGTTTCTGCGTTTTTAGCTGTTTCTATTGATAAATAGCAAAACTTTTCATAAATTCTCTATAATATATATATATTCTATATCTATATTCTATGTATTTCTACTATATTTTTTGTAAGATAAACAAAAAAAAAAAAAATCAAATCAAAAAAATTAAGAAAAACAAAAAAAAAAAAAAAAAAATACTACCAACTATTTTTGTAGGCATCAGAGTGTAGAATGAGAGAGTGCGACAGCAATCATGCTCTCCTCACCGCAAAGGAGGCCATTTCTTTGTGGGTACTTGGCGCGCGTAAGGTTTGTAATATCCGTTAACACAAAAAAAAAATAAAAAAAAAATACCCACAAAAATAATTATCCCTTAAAAAAAAAAATCTTTAAATTTAATTCTAAATTAAACTAACAAAAATTTTATTTTATTTTTATTTTTTAAATTTTTATTTTTTATTTGCCAAACTAAAAATTCTACTAAAAAAAAACAAAATATTTTTATTTATATTTTATTTCATTTTTTTTCATTGGCTAAAAACATTTTGATACATATATCTCTGTCTCTCTCCCGCTCTTTCCCACTCATATTATTTTTATACATTTCATTTTCGCGCCATCATCATGTCTATGGTTAAAGGGCTGTAAAATTTATTTTGCTGGAATTTATGGAATTGGGCCGGGAACAGCTTGGTGTTAGTCTTATGGCAGGCTTGCTATGTGTGTGTGTTTTGTGGGGAAGGGGAATATGAAGAAATGAAACAAAATAAAACTACGCGTATATTTTCGTATATTTTTCTCTTCCATTTTATATCAAATTTTCTCTTAGAGTTTTTGATAAATGATAAAAAATATTAAAAAAAAATATTCTAGAGGTACGTTTCGTTTTTTTTTGTTGTAAATAATTTAAGATCAGCTAGTAGTTATGCTATAATTTTCGTTGCTATAAAATTTTTTTTATAGCAACCAGAAATAAATAAAAAAAAATTTCTAAAAAATTTTTCCCAAAAGCAAATTCAAATAAAAAAAATAAAATTAAACACGTAAAGCTAAAAAAAAATTCCTTTTAAGTATTATTTACTTATATAGCATGTGGTTCTCCTAACTATACTATATATATATTATATATACAACATATATATCCTTAGATATATCCAATTAAACTTTTTGCCCAAAAAAAAAAAATAAACATTTTCCTTTTTCATAAAAAAAAAAACATATATAATATTTTCAGTGTTACATAAATTCTGTGTAATTTTTCATACATATAAAGCACCAAAAAAATAAAATTGAATCGAACGTTTTTTTATTTTATGTATTTTCTTTTTTTTTATAATTTTTCATGTAAATAACATTTCAATATTTATATTTGATACTAGCTTAATAAACCTAACCTCACAAATGATATATATATATTATATATACCAATACATTTCTTCAATATATGTTTACTAATATCAAACTTTTCTTTTGCACTCTCTCTTTCTCTCTTTCTCTCTCTCTCTCCCTCTCATTGTCTACACACTAACAACAAAAACACACAAAAATCCGATATATATATAATATATAGACTATATATCGTCGTCTAATGGAGGCACACAAAAATCGTACCAGAGTTGATCCGGAAGTAACATTGCAATTTCTTAAGAGCGCGATATTCTATTTTCTCACGGATAAGGAGAATTCTCAAGGTCATTTGCAAGCAATCGAAAGTATATTGGAATTTACCGATGTTGAGAAAGAGAAAATCAATTATGCACGATCGCCAAAGTAATATTATAATTACATATATATATATATATTTTTTTATCATCGACATATATATTTTATATATATTTTTTTAATACTACTTTTTATATATTTTAAGTATCTTAGTTTATGCCAAAATAATGTTTTATTTTTTAGTGCCGCTAAATTCATTGTTTTGTGTCGTGTTTATTTAAACGAACTTATTTTCAATCTTATTTTGTGTTCAAAATAATTTTGATAAATTTGAGAGACGTAATCATCACCCCCAAAATCCAATCAAATCAAAATCCTAATCAAAAAAAAAAATTATGTGGCGGCAAGCAACGAAGAAAAAAAAACCTTGTACTATAAAAATCTCTTCCTCCTCCTTTCCTACATTATATGCGCTAGATGTATTTATTTTGAAATATATATATATATAATTTTCTTAAGCAACTGCAGCACGTCCATATAAGACAAAATTATGATATTACGCTAATTGACGGTAGAGAATGAAAGAATATTAAACAAAAATTTTTTAAAATTGGAAAATGCTTTGGGAAAATTCTGGTTGCCAGGATATATAGATAGATGACCAAAGGTACATACGCAAAGTCATAATATATAAATATATGTGTATTTTGAACGCGTTTCATGGAAATTTTAATTATAATAAACAAATACAAAATTGATTAAAATTTGTTTCATTTTAATAATTTCAATAAAATATACTTTAAGGTAAGCTTTAATTTATTTTTAAAAGCGCGGCTTTTACTATATTATCGATACATGAAACAATTTATGCGCTCATTTTTGCGTCATAAGACTCATTTTGCGTTGTGCCAGTTATTGTTATCGGTTGACAATAAATGCATTCTTCGGCTGAAATACCTATTATAATAACTATTATTTAATAAATGTTTAACTTAGTAATGATAGTAATACTATAACATGACTGGAATACAATTCAATATATAATACAAACAAATATCGTAGCATTTGTTTAGCAGTAACATTTATATGTCATCTCTAAATGTTGCACAACATGCGCGCAACTTGAGGCAACATTTTCGTACATATTCTTTCTCCCTTACACTTATGTACTGCCGCATGGCACATGTGAGCTACATGTTGCTAAGCATGTTTACATCAATATTGCGACAACAAAACACATATCGATATATCGATATGCATTTCGTTTTTTTCACTCATTCTTTTTCGACTCAACAAACTGTGCGGACGCGTGGCGTGGTCTGTTTTTGTATGTATTTTAATACAAAATTAAGCGCTTGTACAACTTTTCGTGTTTAACTGCTGTGTATAATGGAAGCTTAAATCGCAAATAATAATAATTAAATCACAACAATATAAACACAATCAATGCACGCAAATACACACACATACACATAGACGACGTACATGCATATACAATACAAAAAAAAAAAATAAAAAAATACATACAAATAAAGCCGACGGAATCCGTTTGTTTATTAATATTTTTACAATAATTGTGTGAAAATTGAAAGTGTTGCTTTAATGTTGTTAGCAGTGAAATGATATTTTGGTAAATTGAAATGCAGTCTCTGTGATTCATTTTAATAGTTTCATATAATAAATAAGAGAGAAAATAGAAATTAGTGATAATATACAACACGTACACACACACACACACACACACACACACATACACGTACATGCATATATATGTTTACACGTATGCATACACTTGCACACGCAGTCAAATACACTGATATTATTAGATGCGAGTATGTGTGCTGCGTATGTATGAGTGTATGAGTGTGTGTGTGTGTGTGTGCGCAGGCACTTGATACCTACAACAACAACAACAAAAAAAAAAAAATAAAGAAAAATACTACATGTATTTTTTTGTAGTTGTTGCTGTTTGCTGCTGTGTAGAAAGTGCGGCGGCAGCGCAGCAGCAGCAGTAACAGCAGATGCAGAGTAGCAGGCGCGGTTTATTCTCGGCTCGTATAAAATACAAAAACAACGTGTAAATAAAACCGGGTCGCCTACAGTATTTTTTTTGTTGTTTTCTTACGCCGCGTCAAACGTGTTCACATTAATCCTGCGACTAGGCTACGCCTCCCTCGCTACCCCCCCTCCCCCACACTGCGAACTCCAACGTACTATATTTCTCTCTCTTTCTCTCTCTCTCACTCTTATTCACAAATTCAACAAAAATTTCTGCAACGTTTCGTTTTGTGTGTGTGTTTCACAGGAATTTTTAACGCTTGCTGCCTCACCGCCTGTCATCTGAAACTGCGACGTCGACTGCTGCTACGCTGCGACGTGTAAAGGTAATGAAAATGATGACAATACTTAGATTTTCTGTTATTAACTGTAATATATTACTATCTATTTTTTTTTTGTCATTCTTTTTTCCCACTCATTCTAAATGTAATCTAATTAACACTTGAATATATATATATATAAAAAAAAAGAAATTTTAAAGCTTATTTTCGTTGTTTCGATGCGCTTAGCGGCATTTATTGTTTGCTGCCGCTACTGCTGCTATCGTCGTCGTCGTCGACGCCGCTGCTGCTGTTGTTGTTTTTGTTGTGAACTTGATTCTTATTGGAGGTCGCTCAATTAAACCGGTTCCAATACAATCGCCCAACTCTCATATGCTGCACTTTTTTTTTCACTCTTTCCTTCGTCTCTCGCCGAAGCTCATCTTTAATTCAGATGCTGCTGCAGTTGCAATTCTGCTTTGCTTTTTGTGTTGGATTTTCGTCTATGAATATGAATGTGTGCTCTGTGTGTGTGTCTCTTTGTGTTGTCGCAGCTTTTTCTCTTATCTTCTCTTGCTCTGCAATATGCACTCATTTACTGAGCGCCCGCCCCCTGTGCATTCACCTACTCTTACAACTGCTGCTATCGTCGTCCAGGGGCCTTTTGCAAATGTGTTTTGGTTTTTTTTTTCGTCTGTTTTTTTTTTGTTCATTTTTCGTTCCTCTTTTTTTTATCAACTGGCGAAGCAACTGAACTGAACAGAGCAGAGCAGCGCTGCAGCGCCGCACAGTGAAACCAAACTGCATTAAGTCCGCCTTTGCGCTGTAATTAATGTTAAGTGCGCATCCCTCATCACTTGACCAGGGCTACGGCAACAGCAGCAGTAGTCCAGAGAAAGAGAGAGAGAGGGGAACTGCACAAAAGGTAACGATGTGATTGCATAGAGCTACCATTTATACACTGAAAGAAATTTTGAAGCGTTGCAACTTTAACTTAGTTTTTTTTTTTTATAATTTATTTGCAGACAGTAAAAAAATAAAATTAAATTTTTATTTTTAGCGATGGAACAAATCAAGCATTGAAATTTTCAACTATATAAATAAATTATATACAATTTTATTTTATTTATAAATATTATATTATATTATATTATAACAAATTCAATTTTGACTTGTTGACTTTTTTTTTTGTTTTCCTATCGATCAAAATGTCAAGAGTCTCGCAGCTTATCTCGGGTTTTTTTTTCCCCCTCGCTCTAGTTATTGCTCAAGTTTCAATCGATATTAAGCTAAAGCTTTAGCTTTAGCAAGCAATTGCTTGTAGAGCATTATTCCTTCAAACATGTAATGTAAAAAGTTTTTTCCCCCAGTGTACTTAGCCAGGCGCTGTAGTTAATTGCCCGAGAGTTGCTTCCCTCTACGAATAGTAGAAATTGTTGAGGCAAATGCAGAGGAAGAGGCTGAAGGCTGATGCTGAGGCTTGGTGCTGATGATGACTGCCGGTTGATGTTACTGGTCAAATGAAGCTATAAAAGTGGGCCATGGCAGTTGACCACAAACAGATAACTAGACGCTTTTAATATGCCCAGATCGTTGTTGCAATGTCCAAAAGTTGTTTTCAGAGAAAGCCATCAAAATCGCGCAATTCCCCCCAGAGTCTGCCACTAAAACTACACACACACAGAGATATAGAAACACACACACACACATAGAAACACCTGCAACAGTAGTAGAAGTTACAACAAATCCAACTACAACTACAACTGTCACAACAACAACAACAAGATTAGCAGCTAAAAACAACTAAAAACCAAAAGAGCAAACGAACAAATGAACAACTGAGCAACGGAGTGACGGAGTGACGGTTGAAGCGACGAAGTGACGGAGCAGTATGCTGTTGCAGCTGTGTATGTAGCAACTATGGAATTGAAGAGATGAGAAACTACGGATTGCTCTCTAGATTTCCCCATAGTGCGACATGTACTCTGTATGTTGTATATAGCAGCTCCTTCTCCTTTCTCTTTCTCCTACGACTCCTTCAAATTTCTACTACTTATTCACTTTGTAGATGTCTCTATGCCTCTGCATGTATGTGTGTCTGTGTGTTTATGTGTGTTTTTCGCTCTTGTTTTATAGGGTATATTATGTGTACGTGTATTGTATGTCCTATGCATAAAGAGATTTTTATTATCGTGTTAAGAGTGTCGAAATGAGAAAATAGAAAATCGTAAAAGCAAAAATTGTATAGAGAGAAAGATAGAGAGAGAGAGAAGGAGAAAGAGAGACAGAGAAAATTAGTTTAGTTATACGATGAGAAGAACTACAACAACAACAACGATAACATCAAATAAAATATTAGAGAAATGCAAATATTTGTGTGCTACTTTATACAGTTAACTAAATAGAAAGAGATAGAGATAGAGATATGTATTATGCTATTATTTCTAGTAAAATTGTAAATATTATTGAAGTTTACTTTCAATTTTACTCAATTATTTTTTTTTTTTTATTATTTACTTTATTTTTAACATGTACGACTTTTTTTTACCTATTATTATGGAGAAGAGAAAAAAATAATTAGTTTATTTACTTAGAAGTTTTAATATATTTTTTCTAATTTGTTTGTTTTAAGTGCTAAAAAGGCCTGTGACATATTTTCTAACAAAAGGCACAAAAAAAAAAATAAAAGTAATAAAAAATAATAATATTGAGTAAATAGAATTTTGTACATGCGTCACTCTTCCAGACATATAATGATCGATTGGCTTATTGTTAACTGTAACTGTTAACTATTCTCTTTTTTTTGTAGATAAGCTGTACGTATTTTTTTTTATTGTTCTATTTTTTATTTATTTAATTTTTTTTTTATTATATTTTTTTTTATTATTGCAGCTAAATTTAATGTAACTATTATTTTTGTTTTATTTATTTTATTAAAATTTTTAAAATTTTTATTTATGTTTTATTTTTTATTTATTTTATTTTAATTTTTATTTTATATTAATTTTTATTTTATTTTTTTATTTATTTATTTTTATTTTATTTTTTATTAATTTATTTTTATTTTATTTTTTATTAATTTATTTTTATTTTATTTTTTTTGTTATTATTGCAGCTAATGTAACTTTTATTTTTTTTATTTTATTTTTTTTATTTATTTTATTATAATTTTTTTTTATTATTCCAGCTAAATTTTATGCAACTTTTATTTTATTTATTGATTTTTGCTATATTTAAAATCTATCTTAATTTACAGCGTATACAATAGTCGCATACTTTGCCATAGCAAAAATTTTCTATTTGTTTTTGTTTTTTTTTTTGTGCACACTTTTTGTGTGCTGCTGCACTTTCGACTTGTCCGCTGCTGCTGCCGCTGCCCCTGCTGCTGCTTCTTCTACATCATATCTGTGACTGTAACTGTCGTAGTGCTTGTGCACTTGTTGTTGTTATTGTCGTTATTGTTGTTGTTGTTGTTGGCACTTTGATTGACTTGAGCCGAGGCCATCATCATCAGCAGCCATCATCATCAAGCAAGCAAGTAAGCAAGCCGGCGGCATCGTTGCGGCTCTCTAGTGCTTGCGGGCCATAAAACGTTAATCACTTTCAAAGCTCACACATTGCACGCTCTTTTTCTTTGTTGTTGTTGTTGTTGTTTTTGCTGCTCGTTCAGCTGCTCGCTGTATGCCATTTTTGTGTTTTTGCCTTTATGCGACTGCAGCTGCGACTTCAACTGCAACTGCGACTGCAACACAACGTAACTGAACTTAACTATTCTCGCGCATTCTCATGCTCGCACTTTAAACTCGAGTGTGTATGTGTGTGTGTGTATATATAATATTGCCTTGAGACTTTTTGCATGGCCACAGAGACTGTAAAACCGCCCGCAATAACAAGAAGAGAGCAACAACAAAATAGAGCGAGAAATAGCAAACAAAAAAAAAAAGAAAAAAAAGAGAGCTGAAAGCTGTCAAGTTGACGTCTGCTGTGGCTACAATTACAAGCATCATTGGCCTTATTTCTTTTAAGCTATTGCTGCCGCCGCTTCAACTCTTCTTCTTCTTCTTCTTCTGTTTTTATTTCATTTTATTTGGAATGTCTAAAGTCACACATACCCAAAGCTCACACTACACACACACATACACAGACATGCATTCGCACGCATAACTTTATCTACAGCTGACGTTGCTGTCTCTGCCTTTGCCTTTTGCGTATATTTGCACAGCTTTTACTCAGTTTTTTTTTTTTCTTCTACTATCTCCCACATACAGACAAAACCCACCATCTCTCCCTCTGTCTCTCTCTCTCTTTTTCACTCACTCTTTCGGTCTGTCTGCTTCTCTTGTCTTTCCGCTTTTGCATCTTTGTGTTCTTGTTGTTACTTGAGGCTTCCGAAAATGATTACGCAGCATTTTGGCAGCCACTTTGCGACTTGAGAACTTCAACTAGTCTACCGTTCCGTCACCTCACTCGCATCGCACCAGTCCCACCCCGCAACGCATTGCATAGCATCGCATTGGCAACCCTTTTTTTGACCCCCTCTCCCCACCCATGATCAACACAGAGCTTGTGTTCGTGTTATTTTTTTTTGTTTTTTTCTGTTGGCTTCAAGTTTAAAGCTTTTGTAGTTCTATTTTTAGCATACGCTACGGTTTTTTCATGACCAAACGAAACAAAAAGAAAAAAAATAAAGTAACAACTTTTTTTTTTTTTAAGTAAGTTGTTTTTTATCTTTTAAGTACGTTTTGCTTACGCATTCAACATAAAATAGAAATTTCAAAGAAAATGTAAAACTATGAAAAGCAGTTGCCATTTTTTTTTTGTTACATTTTAAGTTAGTTTCTGTAAATTCTTATTATAAACATGTTAAGATCTTTAACAATATTTTCTTCTATATTTTTTTTTCGCATTGCATTTACAATGTTTGCATAACAATTTTTGCAATGTTTACATATACATATGTATATGCAGAGCTTGTTAGTAAGCGAAAAAAAAACATTTGTAAAGACAATATATGAAAATGGAGTCAGAAAATGTATTTCTATTGCCACATGTGGCAATTTCGTTGGACACGTTTGCAATTGCCAAGCCAGCTGTGTCACATGTATGTAGCTGGTAAAAATGCTTTTTTTACTTTAAAACTTTGCTGACTTGACAACAGAATTTAGAGAAAAAATAAATAAAGTAGAGCAATACTATAAATTTTTATATTTTGCCGTTTCTAATAACTGTAAAATTCAAATTTCATTTCACATCGTCTACGTTTCATACACTACTATAATTATAGTTTCAGTTTACATTTGTTGTTCTCGAAGTTTTTTATATTTTACATTTTCTGCTACTGTTAAATTTCAATATTATATTTAACAGAAATGATATTTTATATGAATAACATTTGCATATAGCTGAGCACAGCTGAGAGTTATGTTATTAACATAAGTTGAGCAATTTAACTGCTGAGCGCTCGCTCATTAACATAAGTCGGGATATTTGACAGCTGAGAGCTATGTTACTTTACAGCTGCAGAGAATCCTGTTATTAACATACATAAGTCAAGCTTAAGCGCTCACTTAACATTTGCTGTAACTGCATTATTTTACAGCTGCCGAGAATCCTGTTATTAACATAAGTCGGGCTTAAGCGCTCTCTTAACATTTGCTGTAACTGCATTATTTTACAGCTGAGAGCTCGCTCATTAACATAAGTCGGGATATTTGACTACTGAGAGCTATGTTACTTTACAGCTACAGCGAATCCCTGTTATTAACATAAGTCGAGCTTAAGCGCTTACCTAACATTTGCTGTAACTGCTTAACGACCAGCTGCTACCCAAATATTATATTAAACGTGCAAAAGTTTACTTGCGCTTTTATTGCAGATAAAAATAAAAAAAAGAAGTTGAAATTCACTTTAGAATTTACATATATATGATGTCTTTGAAGCTCTTAGAACTATAAATTATAAATAAGTAGAATTTAAAATGTATTTACATTCGTAATAACGGTGCACAAGGGCATAGAAAATTCTTTGCCATTTTGTGCTCTTTTGCTTGTTTTTTTTTTTTTGCTTGTTTTGTGTGTGTGTGTGTGCATTTTCATTATTCTGTTTTTTTTTTTGCATTTTTTTGTCCCTGACATTTTTTTTTGCTGCTGCTGCTGCTGCTGTTGGCTGCTTGATGAGTTTTTGCTTTCTTGCTATCTTTCAAATGTTGCCTAATTAAAATTGCTTGCTTATTTATGAGAATAAATTAAAAATTAACAGCACACTGCACACACACACACACACACACTTGAATGCATACAAAGTCATACATCACACACACACACACACACAAACTTAATTCAATTATGCTGCAAAATATTTCATATTGCAAAGCAGCAAGAAATTTATGAGCCATACGGTCGCTCTCTAGCTCGACCAACCTATTGCCGCCCAACTTCTACCTCCCCCCAACTGTTAGCTCCATGGTCATTTGTAGCTGCCATACTTGACAAAAAGCCATGCAAAAGCTGCTGCAGAGTTAACGTTAACGTCGTCAACGCCAACGCCAACGCAGCAGCAGCTAGCACAGCATTTTTGCCAAGGTTGATGGCGTCGAAGTTGCAGCAACAACTTGAACAACAATAACAACAACAACAAACGTTAATAATAACAACAACAACAACAATGTTAACAACAACAATAACAACAACATTGTGTACAATAACTGCGACCCCATAAATGTTGATCAACTGTTTGTTTGCCTGGCAACTATTAGCGCATGAAACGCCTGCCACACAACTAACAAGCGGAAAAAATATGTTGAAAAGTACATTCAACACATACAAACAAACAAATACACAAACACACATACACTCAGTGACATACGAGGGCCGTTCATTAAGTAATTAGTTTCACTTCTTTTTCACAGACAGGTAAAAAAAAACACTTGCACCAAATTATGTTTATTGTTTATTTTGATTGATTTACTACTCAAATTTAGATTTATTTATTGCTTTTCACTTTCATTTTTATTTCTACGTTAAAAGCATATAGAGATACAGCGACATATTGATAAGTTTTGGAAATACTTTAGTGATATGCAATTTTTAGGACTTTCAACATAAAATTCAAAACTTATCTTGCTGTCAAAATGTTGACATAGACAAGAACTATAAGTGAAGAACTATAATTCGATAATGAATACTAAGAAAAGATTTATATTTTTAGTAAAATTTCATTAAATTATTTACTTAAATTTCAAGTGACAAATAAAAGAAAAAAAAATTCATATTGCTTAAAAAATTTCATGAAATTATTTTTTCGTGACTTAAATTTCAAGTGATAAATTTGTAAAGCAAAAATATTTGTTATGCAAACTATGAAAATATTTATTTTTTCATTGTTGAAATTTTATTTAATTAATTTCTTAATTATATTTTATGTTTTCAATATTGATAAATAAAAAAAGAAAAATTATTTAATATATGTAAATAGAACTAAATAAAAACTTTAATTTCTCTGTTAAAATTTCATGAAATTATTTAGTTAATTATATTTAACGTTTTTGCAACGTTTAAATTTCAATTGATAAATAAATTCATAAATAAAAAAAAAAATTTATTTCTTAAAAATTTCATTAAAAGTTTTTTTGGTGACTTAAATTTCAAGTGATAAATTTGTAAAGCAAAAATATTTGATATGAAAACTATAAAAAAAAAAATGTATTTTAAAATTTCATTTAACTATTTTCTTCATTATATTTAATGTTTTCAATATTGATAAATAAAAAAAGAAAAATTATTTAATATAAATAAAAACTTTTATTTCTTTGTTGAAATATTATTAAACTATTTTCTGAATAATATTTAACGATTTTGCAACGCTTAAATTTCCAGTAATAAATAAATGAAATATTTAAAATAAATTAATACTATGATTTATATAGATTTATATTTCTCATTTGAAAATTTAACTATTTTCTGATTTAAACGATTTCTTAATTTCAACCAATAAGAATATTTATTTGGGAATTTTAAATACTAAGAAAAGTCATTTATTTCTCTATTGAAAAGCTATTTATTTCTCATATTTATTATTATTAATATTTTGGAAATTAATTTATTCAGAATATTGGTATCAAAACTATAAAAAAAAACCAAAAATATTTCATAATTTTAAATAATTTCTTTGATTTATTTTTCATACCAAGAAAACATTTAGATTTCTATAATAAAATTTCTTTGAATTATTTTTTTCAAATAAACAAAATTTAAATAAAAATAAATAAAATTTGCTAAAAATATAGAGAAATAAGCTTAATATTTTCTTAACAAAAAAATAATTTAATTATTTTTTTTTATAATGTTTTTTTTAACAATTTTAAAAAATTCAAATTTTCATTACTTTTCATTACTTATCGTATGTAATGTAATGTGTTAATGTTAATGTTAATGGTACGACCCACGCGTTGTGTTGTATAGAGGAAGCGTAACATGAGATTTTATTTGTTTTCATACAAAAAAATGTATTGCAGAACGTAACGTAAACGTAACGTATTTGGTTTTTTTTTTTTAACACATTTTAGCACTCAGTAAATGGTTAAAAAATGAATGTAGTAAAAAATGTATTTATGTATTTCTAATTTTCTTGTCTGTCTATGTTGCATAAATGTTATATATATATATATATTTCTTTAGATCTTTAGTTATTGTTAGCGTATCTTCAAATTGATTGTTTGTCGCGTCTAGAGCCGCCGTTTTTGCTTCGAACTTTGATAACAACCGACGGTAGTATATGTATGTGTGTGTGTTTTTTTGTATTCGTCTGTCTCTTTTGTCCAACTGTCTATATCTCTGCTTCCAGCTGCCGACTGCTGCCTGCATGTTACGCTTGCCTGCACTCAAGATAATTGCTTAGTTTTGCCAATAGCCCAAGGTCTCTTACAGCGAGAGAGAGAGAGATGTAGTAGATGTTTCCCTCCTGGGATGTTGTTGTTAGCATGAGGCACATACACGGCACAGTGCGGGATACAGGAAGGCGACGATGCTGTCTCGCAGTCTTCGGGGTCGGGATTCAGGGTCGAGAGTTTTGCTACAAAAGTTACGCAAGTTCTTAATTAGTTCAATGTTTTTGCGTACATATTTGACCGCAACAAACAGTCTAAGAGTGAAAGAGGGAGGCGGGGGGCAAATAAAGGGAAGGCGTATTAAAAAGTCTTATCGATTTTTAACTCGTAACTCAAGTAAAATTTGCATATATGCATGATGAGATGACAGAGCTAAAACTTGGTCAATGTTGCTTATAGCGGCTGCCTGCTGCTGCCTGCTGCTTGCTGCTGCCTGCTGCTGCTGCTACTACTGCTGCCTGCTGTTGTTGTTGTTGCTTTTATTATAATCATAATCATAATAGACGTGACGCAGCTACAAACATTTCTTTTTTTTTTTTTTTTGTTGTTTGCAGTTTTACTATAATGTAAAAGTTGTCAGTGTGGAGGCGATGTGTGGCTGGTATAGGGAGGCCCTCAAAGAGGGGCGTGACTATTGCGTGTTTGTTGTATGGCGCCGCATCTCTTTTACACTCAGCAAAAAAAAAACAGTAACAAAAAAAGCAAAACAAGACAATATGTTGACAGTTTTCATTTAAATATACAAAAAAAAAATTGGAAAAAAAAGTTATTAAAATATTTTTTATATTTTTTATATTTTTTTTTTTGCTTATTTTTTTATAGCATTTTAAGTGAATTTAAGAATTATTATTATTAATTTTTTTTTTTATCTTTTTAACATGCTTTACATTTGAAGTTTATAGTTCTTGTATTTTATTTATGCTGCTCTTTCGTTTCATACCTCAAGCATTTAGGTTTTTTTTCGCAGTGTATAACACTATGAAGATTATGTGGCCACGTTTTACAAATTTATGCTATAGAAATGTGTTTCCATTGTCAGTGGCACGCATACATTACACACACACACAGACATACGTAGAAATATGTATATAAAAATACTTAGCTAGTCAGTCAGTCAGTCAATCAGTCATTCAGTCAGTCAATCAGTCAGTCACATGTTGAGCTGCTCTCGGGTGCGTATCAAGTGCTCCCCAATGGACATGATGCTGCTGCTGCTGATACTACTGCTGCGACTGCTGCTGAGGAAGTCGATTAAGCTAAGGGCAATAATAAGGAAATAACATTTTAATGGCATCAACAGACGAAAGAATAGAAAGACGTTACACAAAGAGTGAGAGAGAGAGAGCGGGGAGTGAAGAGAATAGTATGAGCTAAAAGAGATGACAAGTATTTCTTTTTTTGGGGTGTGCATGAGAAAACCACAAGAGGAAGAAGTAGAAGTAGAAGAGGAGAAAAGAGAAGCATGAAATGATGTCAACACACACATAGAATTTCTTATGGTTTATGCGTACGCAAGTTCTTGTGATAAGTCGCGCATGATAAATGCAAATTTAACGAGTTGGCAACGCTTAACGACTTCTACTGATAATACATATACATATATATATATATGATATATATGATTATGACTAATGGTATTATGAAAATGAAAAAGTTATGAATTTTACTTAACGAAATGTCAACTGCATATTATTTATGACAATTGTGTTTTTTTTTTTTTTTTTTAAATTAAACTTTTTAAAATTTCATTACATAAATTTTCAAGAAAAAAGTTCTTTTAACTTTTTAGAAATCTTAAATAAGTGCAGTAATATCATGAGTATTATGCTAATTTTTATAATACTCAAAAAAAAATTCTTCATTTAATTTTCATTTTATGCAATTTTAATTTTCATGCTTTTAATGTTGCTTACTGTGATTAAACTGTACATCGCATAAACATGCTCTCTCTCTCTCTCTCTATGTCTGCTGTAATGAGCACATGGAGAAAAAAAAAAGTTAATGATGCGGGTCGAGCCACTGTCCGTTGATGGGCTACATTAAAAAAAAAAAAATAAAGCCATGGACCAAATGTCAAACCTCAAAAAAAAAATACAGTAAATACTATAAAGAAAAGTTTTTTTCTTTGACATTTTTCTTAGTTTATTCTCATTTTTTGTAGCACTTAATGGCAGCACAACAAGCTTGTCTGTCTCCTTTTCTCCCTGCACTCTCTCTCTCTCTCTCCCTCTCCCTCTCTCTCCCTCTCTCTCTCTCTCCCTCTCTCCCTCCCTCTCTCTCTCTCTCACTGCTCTCTCATTTGTAAAACTTAGTGAATGCAAGTTGTAAATGAATTGAAGAAATTATGCGGGACCTGAAATATTTTACTTTTTTTTTTATCAGCCTTGACATTTTTTACAGGGTATCTTTAAGCACATTTGTTATTTGTAATTTTTTTTTTTTTTTTTTTTTTTTTAGCTTTTACGCTATGTGCTGCCACAAAACTTTCCTGAAATCGCAATTCACAAACAAGAAAAGAACAAAAAAAAAACTTTGGAAAAAAAAAATGAGAAATGAGAAGAAAAAAAAACTGAGTAAACTTTTTTTTGTTGTTTGCAATGAGCAATTGCTATGCAAACGGTTGACGCTTAGCATATTTCTGCTTTCTAACCGCATGTGACCACGCCTCCATTTGTGGCGTTTGCCACAAATTGCGCCCCTGCTTCTGCTACATTTAACAACATAGAGAATCTCTGTACCAGAATCTGAATCAGCAGCAGCAGCAGCAACAGCAACAGCAACAACAACAACAACACAGAATCTGAATCAGAATCCACATCAGCTTCGGGTGCCATTCCACTGGGCATTGTGAGCTTCAATTTCTACCATATTTTTTTTCTTTTTTTTTTCATTCATTTTTTTTTTATTTATTTCTCTCTGGGTTTTTTTTTTTTTTGGTATGTGAATTGGGGAAACTCGTGCAATTTACCATACAAATTGTTGAAATTAGCGCGAACTTTGCAATTGTGCTACTCCTACATTTCATAGTATAGCGGCATTATTTCTCCCTTTCCTTCTTCTCTATCAGCTCCCCCCACGCATTGTACTGTGCTCAGTATTTGCTTTTAATTAAAATGCGTGTCATGGAGTTTTTTTTTTTTTTTTTTTTGATTCTCGATGCTTACCCTAGCGGCGGGAAGTATTTTAATTTTCTCATGAAATTGGAAACTGTAAGAGAAAGAGAAAGAAAGAAAAATTATTTATTCATTTCAGCCAAAAGACAATTTATTGCAATTGATTTTTACTATAAAGTAAATCCCATATATAAAGTGTATAAATTCTTCGACTTTACTTGATTTTCTGTAATTTTTTATTATTTTATTTTTTTGCGCCTGAAGATTTGAGTGCAGCAATCGCTTTATGAGCTGCTGAGCGACTGAAAAGCATTGCTTGGAATAATTGATGGGATTGGGATGATGATGATAATGATGATGATATTGATGATGATGATGATATTGATGATAATAATGTGGCATGACAATGTTGATGACTTTCTTTCGCCTTGTATATACGAATACGTAAGACAAAAGAGAAAGAAAAACAGAAACAGAAAACAAAAAATTGCCCACTTGTCAATCTGAACATTTTGAGGCATTTCTCACAATTTGCGACAGGTTTTTTTTTTCTGTGCTCATTTTTCTTCTCTTTCTCTTGCTTTCTTTCGTTTTTCTCGAATTTCATCAAATTGATATTTATCACATTTTTACTTACCACCCACCCAGCAAAAATTCAACATTATATTATATGATGCTAGCTTTATTTAATAAATTGTTAATAATGTCTATTGCTCTCTCTCTCTCTCTCTCTCTCTCTCTCTCTCTCTTTTCTATTGTTTAAGTAGTTAATCCAGCTGAAAAATGATTATTTTATGTGCTGTGAGTATTGATAAATTGAAGAATTTTAATTGAACAGCTGTTCAAGACATTTGTTGACTAGCTTCTATTTTTTTTTTTCCTTTCCAGATAATATCGACATTTTGTCTAGTATTTGTGCAGGTTTTTTTTTTTCTTCCAAAGTTAATTATGACGTTAGCAATTTTGCTCGGGTTTTTTTTTCTTGTTTTCTTTAAGCATTGAAAGAAATTTTATAGTACAGTAGATTCCGCTTATAGCGACTTTCAAGGGACCTACGATTTTAAGTCGTTATACCCGGAAGAAGCACTAACCGAAAGTAGTTTGTATTTATAAGTTTGCATGGGGACCAATCAAGCCAACGAGTTTTAGTCGCAGTAACCGGACGGACGCTATAAGCAGAGTCGTTATAACCGGATTCTACTGTATTATTATACGGATATTATTTTCATTATTAGATAATAATATTACGCATTTAATATATATTTTTTTTTTATTTTTTTTAAGTTTTAATATAATATTTAATTTAATATTATATAAATTTTTAATATTATTTTTTAGTTTTAAAACTTAATTTCAACTTTAAGTAATACAAAAAAAAACAATTTTTTTTTATATTACATTTTTTGGTGAAATTTTTACTACAAAAGTTTAATGACAAGAGTTTTCTCTCTCTCTCTCTCTCTGTCTCCTTCTCTTTCTAAAGCAAGCGCAGCTGGCTTAATTTTACATTTTACATTAAAATTGTTGTATGGAAAGTTTAGGATCATTAACTTTTAGCTAACTTGAAAATAAGTTGTAATTTCTTAGACATAAAAAAAAAACAAAACACAAAGGTGAAGGTTACATTTATATAATGAAACTTAATGTAAGTTTATATAATTATTATGTTTTTTTTTTTTGTTTTATAACTTTGGCATTAAATCATAAATTGAAAGCATAAATTTATTATTTATAATGAAGAAAATGAAATGAAATTATAGTTGAGGTTGAGAAAAAGGAAAAATTCTTTTTGTGTTTATAATAAAAAATTAAGCCTGAAACTGAAATGATACGACGACAAGCATAGCAGCTGATCATTAGACAACAAGTCTATGTATCATCATCATTATTATCAGCTGTGTCTAGTCGTATGTCTAGATTTTATTGTACAGTTTGAAATCGATAATCAAAATTCGATAGCTGGCTGGCTGGCGAAGCATTTGGCAAAAGTCAGCCGCAGGTTGAGTTAAATTAACATTTTATTAGTTGAAATTGTTCAGCATCGTCGTCGCAACAGTTCATTAACCTTTGTTTTTTTTTTTTGTTTATGACTTTAATTCACTGTTTTTCTATCTATCTCTCTCTCTCTCTCTCTCTCTCTCTCTCTCTCTGTATATGTATGTGCTGTATATATTTTTAGTATTAATTTGTATCAGTTCCCTCGACTGTTTTGTGTGTGCATGCCAAACATGTAAGTGAAATAAATTTTATTTGTGTGCAATATAAATTACGCACGACTCTGCTCTCTCTCTCTCTCTCTCGCTGTCTTTCTTTCGTACTCTCTTTTGCACTCTCTTTCGTTCAAGTGCTGCTTACAAACGAAGCAGTTCACTTGTACAACTGTCGATCTGCTGCTCTGTCGCCTTCTGTCTGCTGGCGTTCGACAGTCACGGATCATTAAAGCGCCAAGTGCAGAGCCTACTAAATGCAGCTTCTGCTGCTGTCGCTGCTGCTGCTGCTGTCGCTGCTTTTGCTGCTGCTGCTGCGTTTATTTCCATGATGTATAATGGGGACACGTTCAGCTGGCATTTGATTGTTGTAGGCGGCTTTTGATGTTTTTTCTTTTTTTTTGTTCTCATACATTTTACACACTTTTTCGGCATGTTCTTATTTTGTTTTTTTTTCACTGTTCTTCTCTTTTAGCTTTGTATTTCTGAAACTGGCTGCGCTTCAAAAGAAAAAAAAATTTATGCGTATTTTTGTGGGATTTTTTTTTTCGTTGTTGTTGCTCTTGTTGTTGTTGGCTTATTGTTCATGTTGGATTTGTCTTGTTCTCTTCCCTTTCTCTCTCTCTCTCTCTCTCTCTCTCTTTGTGTGTCTGCGCTTTTGGAGCGCGTGCTTAATTATACAAAATGTATTTGCGCTCGACTTAACAGGCCCATGATTTATTTTGGTAACGCGCTTGACGCTGCTCTGGCTGGCGCTGAGGCATTTTTTGAATGATGAATTTATGTCTGCGAGATTGTGGTGTAGACTCTGCGCCCCGGCAATGTCTGATGTGTGAAAATGTAATGTGCTATGTGTATGTATGTGTGATGTTTGTTTGTTTATGTGCAGCAGCCTGTGTGTATTTTTTTTCATTGTTTCTTGTAATGAAATTTTGTGCAATTTTAGTTGCATGTCGCACTTATGTGTGGCATGTAAACTGAGCTGACAGTGCAGGCAATGTCAACGCTATGAAATTTCTTTTTAAAGTAAATTTTTAGACACTGCTTTAATCTCCCCAAAAAAACAAGATTAATTTGCAGAGCATTTATTTAGCTTTTAGCTAACAGTCGCAGCAGCAGCAGCAGTGGCGGCAGCAGCATGCACAGTCAGTCATCATCATTTTGTAGTCGTCTCTCTCTCTATCGTCTCTCTCTATCTTCTCTGTATGTTAAACGCTCTGGTCAGTTTACTGAGACTTTTGCGCGCCTTTGCTTTGTGATTTGTAATTGCACAATTTGACAATTTTATTAATTGCATTTAATTGCTTACGTTTTCAATTAAGTTTGGCAATTGTTGCTGTTGTTGTTGTTATTTTCCTTTTGTTTTGTCATTGCTTAATTGCACAATTTGTGTTACAATTTCATTTATAATTATTGTTGTGCTTGTTATTCTACTGATTGTTGTTGTTGTTGTTGTTATTGTTGTCTCCCTCATCTGTATATCGAACAAACCGCAAAAAAACATTTCACGCGACCTTTGCCAACACTGCGCGTAACAAATCGTTTTAATGAATTGCTCTTCACTGACAAAGAGCGGGAGAGAGAGAGAGAGAGAGCGAGTGAGTAAGAGTATGCGTGCGGTAAAGCTTTAAAGCTGACAGTGTCATGAAGTTTGTACGTCCACGTCATCTAATCGAAGCAAATGTTTACGCTCATGTTCCGTTATCTTTTGTTAACTCTGCTGCAACCCCCAACCCAGCGCCCATCACCCATCATACATCGCTCATCACTTATATCGTTTACTGCTTCTTCCTATTCTTCTTCTTCATCTTGTTCTTTGTCGTATCAGCTTTTTATTTTATTTTTTTCCTACCATAAAATTGACACAGATTTTCATCAAATTAATTGCTGTGGGGCATTTAAAGTGCGCGCTGCCTGCTCTGCCGCCTGATGCTCTGCATGCAGTCAACAAGCGTGCTTAAGTGTGTGTCACAAGTGCCACGAACACACACGCACATACACATACATATAATGCCACGCCTTTGTGTTGACTGTTGCTGGCATTGCCACGCTTGCTACTTGCTGCTGCTTTGCTGCTGGTACTACTTCTTCTTGTTGCCTTTGCCACGCCATGTTCTTATCAGTAGCAATAAAGTGCTAGAGCAACATTCGCTCTCAAAAATTGTTTGCTTCCGCTTCTTTTCTTTTTTTTTTTTTGTATTTCTCAGCGCACAAATTATACAAACACTCTTTGTGTGTGTGAGTGAGTGAGTGAGAGAGAGAGACAGACTATGTTAAGTGTACGTCGTTTTAATTTATGACACTTTGACAGCTTTTCGAAAACATTTTGCAAATTTTAATTAAAATATCAAATTTAATTTAACGCTCAAAGTGCAGCAGCAGCGAGCAGCATAACTCAAGCTTCACTAAATGAACGCCGACTGAACAAAAGCTTAAACACATATACACAAACATACACACATACAAATATATATATATATACATCGAGCATACATAGTCAAAAGTGAAAAGGAGAAAACACGATAAGCGCAAATCAAAGCCCTACACTACTTCACAGACGGCGCCGCGTCGTGCCGACAGCTGCTCGCACAAACACACACATATACACATACATAAACAGCAAAATATAAAAACAACATTCATAATCATCATCAATTGTTATTGTAGCTGCTGCTGCTGCTGCCGCTGCTGCTGTTGATGGCATTCGTTACGCCTCGCTCTTACACTCACACTCGCACTCGCACTCTCACTCATTTGCTCTCTTCATATCCATCGCTCCTCTCACTCTAGCTTTTGCCTATTGTTCTGCTGCTGCTGCTGCTGTTTATGATTTGCTGCTTAGATTGTTGTGACTGTTCTTTCTACTTTAACCAGCAATTTTTTTTTTTTTTTTGTTATTGTCGTTGACTCTTGACTGATTGTTGTTGTTGTTGTTATTATTATTGTATATAGCTTTCAATTGCTTGAAATTGAATTATAATTAAGTGTTAATATTGCTTTATTGATATTGTGTTATCGCCTTAATAGCATAATACCAATTGAGTTACTGACACTGATTACATACGCAGCAGAGAATAAACACAACACACACTCACAGAGGCAGCTGAGAATAACACACAAAGAACATAACAGAGCACATCAACACTGTAAATCAACGTAATAGCTGTTAACGCATGTTAACTACTGTTAATAATGATTAACAGCATTGCAGCAGCAGCAGTGTTAATTGTGTAAGCATTTAACAGTGGCAGAGGCTGATAATTAACAGCTGCATGTTTAACCTTGAGATCATTAACATGTAAACGAATATCTTTACTTTCTTAATATTCCAATAGTCTGCTGTCACAATTTTATGATTTAAATAGACAAATAGAATAATTGATTTGATATAAATGTAATTATAAATAAAAAAAATACAACATATTTTAAATAAATTATTTTTAAATTATTTGCTGTGTTTAATAAGTCAGCAAAAAATGTCAGTTAAATAAATTTGATTAATTCTGTAAAATGAGACAGAAATAATATATATATATTAATTTTTTTGCATATTATTATTATGCATCGCATTCTCTTTTATTGTGAATAATTAAAATTCAACTTTTTATTAAGGACTTCCTGAATAATTTATCAATTTAAATGAACCATCGAATAATGCAAAAGCTTTTACAAAAAAAAGAAAATTATTATTATTACATATACATACAAATATCATATGTGCATATATTAACAGTTACACATATGTGTATGTGTGTGTGTGTGTGTGTATACAGCTCAATCGCATCAACAGGAAACTCGTTTTGTATCTTTTTTTTTTTTTTTTTTATATTGAATGCATTATTGACGACAAGCCATCGTTGTGTCCTGGCTGCTTTTGAAGGGCAATCCTGTCCTTTAGCTGACTTTTGCCTGATGCTCTCTGCTTGTCGTCTCTACTGTCTCTGCCGTTGCCTCTGCCGGTACTTGCTGCTATTGCTACACCTCGCAGCTCTCCTTCTTTTAGCATTTCATTTTTAGTCTCTTTTCATTTCTGCACATGCAACTGCATATTTTAACAGTTGGTTTTCCACTTCCATTTCCCTTCTTCTTCTGTCACTACTTTATCCTCTTAGCGCTGCTCTCTATCTTTATCTCCATCTCTCTCTCTCTCTCCCTTACACTTCTCTCTTGCTCTTGTCTATACACAGCTGGAGCATACTCAACAAGCTCTTGTCGTGTGCGTGCAATGTGTTATGGGAAACTGGTTTTGAATGCGCTTCTATTCCGCTGTCAACCCCGCTGCTCGCTCTCTCACTCATTCTCTCTCGCTTGCACGCTCGCTCGCTCGCTCTGTCTGCAAGAAGCTTTGGCACTCGTCGTCGTCGTCGTCGCATGCCTTATGAATGATTCAAATGCATGTTTTGTGCGCAGAAAAAGAAAAACCGAACAAAAAAAAAAAATAGAAATACCGTTAAGAGTTGTTGCGCTTTTATATTTTTTTTTATTATGCACAAGCGTCAAAGCGAGTCTGTTCGTGCATTCGCGCCACTCAAGAAATAAACTAATTTGATTTTTTGTTTCTGCAGCACTAAAAAACAAGTGTTGAAATTATTATTTGCAGTTGACTTTTGTTTGTTTTTTTTATTTATTTATTTATTTTTTTTGAATTTAAAATATGTAAATTATAAACTATTTACAGTTACAGGGTATGCACATAGTTGTGCTATTTTCTTTGTCAAAATTTTCACATGATTTTTAGGTGCTTCTCCTTCGGCAAAGCTCGTTTTGGTGCCGGTTTTTTCGCTTGTAGTTGTTGCTATTGTTTTACTTGTTGTTGTTACTGTTGTTGTCTGTGGCATTTTTAGGAGTGCTACGTTGTCTCTGACCTTTGTCAATGGTATTTGGTGATTCCATTGCTTTTCTTATTTGCTGCCTTTTACCTTTTTGCCATTTGCCAAATTTTTTTTTTTGGTTTTTTCGTTAACTGTTTTTTTTTTTTGCATTTTTGGCTGAAAAAATGTTTTGTCAGAGTAACGAGAATTTTGCGGTCTTAGGTATTGAATGTCTTTAGCTTTTATTGAATTTATTGATGCTTTGACTTGGCCAAAAAACAAAAAAAAAAAAAAAAAACAGAAGAAAACTGAGAAAAATTGAGGTCATCATAAGTTGAGAATGTAAAACGAGACGAATGAGTTATTGTCTCTCATAAGCTGACAACTAAGACACGCTGCATATACCCTTCCACTCCCCTTCGCAACCTCTACTCACTGCTGTCAATATCAATTGGCAAGTCATGCTGTTGATTTCCTCATTTGCATTATAAACAAAACAAAACAAAAAAAACAGAAACGAAAAAAAAGCAAAAAGAAAAATATAACTGAATTATTACAAAGCTAAGCCCTCAAATCGTAATCATAAGCTATACAAATATAACTTTCATTTTTTTTTTTTCTTTCTCGTTTTTATATTTTTCATTTATAATTATTAATAGTTATTTTTGTATATTTATTTATTTTTTTCTTTCTTTTACAGTTGAATAATTTCTCAAGGTCTTTTTTGTGCGTGCAAAGCGAAGAGGAAGAAGAAGAAGAAGAAATCGGAAAAAAAAAATATAAACTGGTTGATGTGTTTGGGGCATGAGCTGGCCGAGACGTTATTGGAATTGTTGGACAATGTCTCAATGGATCAGCCAACAATTGTGAGAGGATGCAGCAGCAACAAGAAGGGCAACTAGTTAAGCAACAACAACAACAACAAGAGCAGCAACAAGAGCAGCAACAACAGCAGCAGCGGCTGATATTGAACGTTGTCTGTGCGTAGTATTTAGCATGAGACAGAGACAGAAAGAGCGACAGCTCCACATATGTGCCAAGCAACCATAACACTAAGAGTAATTACAACAACAAACAACAATAGCTGTAACAGCAACAACAACAACAAAAACAACAACAATTAATTAACAGAAAAATTCACGCTTGACAGCAACAGAAAGAGAGACGCAACTAAAATTGAAGATCATAACGCGTGTCTAACGTATAAGTCTGATAAGAAAAAAAAAAGAAGTTATATATTAGGTCAAAGAAACAACAATAACAAACAAACAAACAAATAAACAGAAACAGCAACAGTAACAGTAACAGAAAATTATAAATAACATATCGTTAAATTAACAGCAATAGCTCATAACATAACAGAATGCTGTTAACATAAGTGACACTCACACACACATACACATACAAATACATACACATACATGAACAGCAGCATAGAAAAAAGACAGCAAGAAAACTTGTTTACATTATTAAATAGCAAAGACAGACAAAAGCTGATTGCTATACAGCTGACTGATTGACTGACAGCGACAAATTAAATTTGTTGCACGCAAGCCAGAAACGCAAAGAAAATTTACAGTTAGTCTACAAGTAACGCAAAGAAGAAAAAAAAAAATCTCACAACAACAACAATTACAACTACAACAATAACAAAAAGTTAACAAAATGACATTTCAAAGTTTCACAAGAAAAATGCGTGGACGGATGCGTTCAAACACTTGTCGCATCGTCTTGCTCACATCGCTAGTTTGGGTGATCTTTGACTTTGTGCTCATAGCGCACTATTCCGACTGCATAGGCAAAGATGGCTGGCGTTGCCGGCGAGCCGGTGAATATGATGTTGAAGTAAGTAAACATAAAAAAAAAAAATATTTATTTAATTATTTATTTTTTTTATAGCTGCCCAACGCTGAGCGTTTGGTCGATGATAATCAAATGGTCGATGATAATGAAATAAATACAGAGAAATCATTAGATGGTGCTGATAGTGCTGGCATTGCACCAATTATGGGACAAGGTTTTGCATCTGGCGGCATTTCAATGACCTATCGCAGCCTGGTGCTGAAAAAATGGTTTCAAGCGCCGACAGTACGTGAAGCACGTGGTAAACCGGGTGAAATGGGTAAACCCGTTAAAATTCCTGCTGATATGAAAGATCTCATGAAAGAGAAATTCAAAGAGAATCAATTTAATCTATTGGCCAGTGATATGATCTCATTAAATCGTTCGCTAACCGATGTGCGACATGATAAGTAAGTAGCAATACAAAATTTCAATTATTTAATGTTTTACAATATTTGAATTTATTTTTAATTTTTTAATTATTTTTACTATGCTTTTAGCTGCCGTCATAAGCATTATCCATCAAAGTTGCCAACCACATCAATTGTGATAGTCTTCCATAACGAAGCCTGGACGACGCTATTGCGCACAGTGTGGAGTGTCATTAATCGTTCGCCACGTTCACTGCTCAAGGAGATTATACTGGTTGATGATGCCAGTGAAAGAGGTAAGAGAATGAGGAAATCATAATATCTATATATATATATATATCTATACCTGAATCTATATCCTAGTCTATATCAGAATCTATATCTGAAAATATATCTGAGTATATCTGAGTCTATATCTGAATTTATATCTGAATCTATATCTGAATCTATATCCGAATCTATATCTGAATCTATATCTGAATCTATATCCGAATCTATATCTCAAAATATACCTGAATTGATATCTGAATCTATATTTCAATTTATATCTGCATCTATATCTGAATCTATATCCGAATCTATATCTGAATCTATATCTGAATCTATATCCGAATCTATATCTCAAAATATACCTGAATTGATATCTGAATCTATATTTCAATTTATATCTGAATCTATATCTGAATCTATATCTGAATCTATATCCGAATCTACATCTGAGTCTATTTCTGAATCTATGAATTCATATCTGAATCTATATCTGAATCCATATCTCAAAATATACCTGAATTGATATCTGAATCTATATTTCAATTTATATCTGAATCTATATCTGAATCTATATCTGAATCTATATCTGAATCTATATCTGAATCCATATCCGAATCTATATCTGAATCTATATCTGAATCTATATCCGAATCTATAACTCAAAATATACCTGAATTGATATCTGAATCTATATTTCAATTTATATCTGAATCTATATCTGAATCTATATCCGAATTTATATCTGAATCTATATCTGAATCTATATCCGAATCTATATCTCAAAATATACCTGAATTGATATCTGAATCTATATTTCAATTTATATCTGAATCTATATCTGAATCTATATCCGAATCTATATCTGAATCTATATCTGAATCTATATCCGAATCTATATCTCAAAATATACCTGAATTGATATCTGAATCTATATTTCAATTTATATCTGAATCTATATCTGAATCTATATCTGAATCTATATCTGAATCTATATCTGAATCCATATCCGAATCTATATCTGAATCTATATCTGAATCTATATCCGAATCTATAACTCAAAATATACCTGAATTGATATCTGAATCTATATTTCAATTTATATCTGAATCTATATCTGAATCTATATCCGAATCTATATCTGAATCTATATCTGAATCTATATCCGAATCTATATCTCAAAATATACCTGAATTGATATCTGAATCTATATTTCAATTTATATCTGAATCTATATCTGAATCTATATCTGAATCTATATCTGAATCTATATCTGAATCTATATCTGAATCCATATCCGAATCTATATCTGAATCTATATCTGAATCTATATCCGAATCTATATCTCAAAATATACCTGAATTGATATCTGAATCTATATTTCAATCTATATCTGAATCTATATCCGAATCTATATCTGAATCTATATCTGAATCTATATCTGAATCCATATCCGAATCTATATCTGAATCTATATCTGAATCTATATCTGAATCTATATCTGAATCCATATCCGAATCTATATCTGAATCTATATATGAATATATATCTGAATCTATATCTGAATCTACATCTCAATCTATATCCAAATCTATATCCAAATCTATATCCGAATATATATCTGAATTTATATCCGAATCTTTATCTGAATCCATATCTTTAGCTGTATTTCAATCTATATCTGTATCTATATATATATATCTACATCTATTTTTGATTCCTTTTAGATTTCCTTGGCAAACAATTAGAGGAATATGTTGCCAAATTACCGGTACATACATTTGTGCTGCGCACAGAGAAACGTTCCGGTTTAATACGTGCTCGTCTACTTGGTGCCGAGCATGTTACTGGCGAGGTAATCACTTTCCTCGATGCACATTGTGAATGTACAGAAGGTTGGCTAGAACCATTACTTGCACGCATTGTACAAAATCGTCGTACAGTTGTTTGTCCCATTATTGATGTGATTTCGGATGAAACATTTGAATATATAACAGCATCAGATTCAACATGGGGCGGTTTTAACTGGAAATTAAATTTTAGATGGTAAGTTAAGACTGTTGACAAATAATACTTTTATATCCCACTGTATGCCAAAGTATGACAAAGTTAATCGGCTTAAAACTCTGTTATGTTTTGTTCAGGTATCGTGTGCCGCAACGTGAGATGGCACGAAGGAATAATGATCGTACGGCACCATTGCGTACACCAACAATGGCTGGTGGTTTGTTCTCAATCGATAAGGATTATTTCTATGAGATTGGCTCATATGATGAGGGCATGGATATTTGGGGCGGTGAAAATCTGGAAATGTCGTTTCGTGTAAGGCAATGTCAATGTTTATATAGTTTTCTATGGTTTTTTTTCTATTCATTTTTACAGCTACAGCCAAGCCGCAAAAGCAAAAAATGTTGCCCATAATTTTGCCTATATATTAATATTAATATCTCGAATTATGTTTTTTTTATTTATGATTTTCTATTTTATTTAAGTAAAAAAAAAACAGTTTAATTTACTTTTTTTTCTACATTTTTTTTTATTTACAAATTTTAAATGAAAAATGAAGAAATATGTAAAAAAAAAAAATATATATATAATAATAATTTTGTAATCACAAAACAAGATAACACAAAAACAACAAAATCCATGAAAATTTCTCAGATATGGCAATGCGGCGGCATTTTAGAAATTATACCCTGCTCGCATGTGGGCCACGTATTCCGCGACAAATCGCCGTACACCTTCCCCGGCGGTGTGGCCAAAATTGTGCTGCATAATGCAGCGCGTGTGGCCGAGGTATGGCTGGACGAGTGGCGTGATTTCTATTATGCAATGAGCACAGGTTCGCAATTCTAGTTTACACCAACAACATAAACAACAACAACAACAACAACAAATAATAATTACACATACATAACAAAAACATTAAATAAACAACAAAAATAGTTAAACATGAAATAGTTATAAAAAAAAACTAAAAACAAAAACTAAAAACACAACATAAAAACAGACACATAAAATACTAAAAAAAAACAACATAACACAACAATAACAAAATTTAAAAACATTTTTTTTTTTCTTATAAATATTTATAACTTTATATTTAAAAGTGCATCTAACTCTTTTCAATATAAAAATATATAACAAATATTTTGATTGTAATTGGCTTTAACACGATGCTACTAAAACAGAATAAACAAATATACATAACTACAATTTCGGCTTGCCGAAGAAATTAATACACTTGCAGCAAGTTATCTTTATAAAAAAAATAATAAAAATTATCAATAAATATCAAGAAATATATTAAATTATATAAATAATTTCTAAAGATTCTTAAAAATTTTTTTGAAAATTTTATCAATTAATTTTTTCATAAATAAAATTTTTATAAAAATATTTCACGATCTTAAAATTAATTCATAGAAATTTATAAATAAATTTCCCGGAAAATTAATTTCTATAAATTGCACAAAATATTTCAAATTTTAAAAAAATATTTTACATTTTCAAATTTAAATTGAAATTTATAAAAAAAATAATTTCAAATTAATTTCTACAAAATATTTGACAACTTCCGAGTGTTACCTCTATATTTAAATAAATTTAATATTTTAGAAACAAAAATTTCTAAAAGTTATTAAAAAACATTTCGTCAATTTTTAAATCTTTAATTTTATTAGAAATGTTTATTTCAAATCAAATTATTTAAAAGCAATTTCCCGGAAAATTAATTTCTATAAATTGTTCAAAATATTTTATATATTAAGAAATATTTAAAATTTTTCAAATTCAAATTGAAATTTATACAAAAAAAATTTTCAAATTAATTTCTACAAATTATCTGAAAAATTTCCGATTGTTACTCTATATTTAATTAAATTTAATATTTTAGAAACAATAATTTCTAAATGTTTTCAAAAAAAAACATTCCGTCAATTTTTAAATTTTTATTAAAAATGTTTATTTTAAATCAAATTTTTTTAAGAGCAATTTCACGGAAAATTAATTTCTATAAATTGTCTAAAATATTTTATATATTAAGAAATATTTTAAATTTTTCAAATTCAAATTGAAATTTATTCAAAAAAATTTTCAAATTAATTTCTACAAAGTATTTGACAACTTCCGAGTGTTACTCTATATTAAATTAAATTTAATATTTTGGAAACTGAAATTTCTAAAAGTTATTAAAAAAACATTCCTTCAATTAAATTTTTTTACTTTTTGGTTAATTTTGAATATTTAAAAATTTCGAAATTTTTTAATGAATTTCCCGAAATGAACTGACAACTTCTGCAATTGTATTTGCCTAAATAAAAAGTAAATTTTTTATAGGCGACTAATACTAAACACTAAACAACAAAAACAAGAACAAGAAATGACTTTTGTTTTGAGCATAAAATCAGCAAGTTTTTTTTTTATAAATATATCTATTTTTTTTTTTAAATAACTTCATAAAGACAACAACAGCAACAACAATAACTAACTATCTATCTATCTATCAATCTATCATCAAACTATATAACAAATATAACTAACTATATATCATATAGAAAAGCTAATGCCATTGTCTATATTATATATATATATATATATTATATATTTCTATATATTATATATATCGTAAATAAAAAATAACAAAAAGTCTTCTACGCACCACTGGCATATGTTTTTTTATTTTTATTATTATTTTAATTTGATTTCTTGCTATATATTATACTATATATACAATATTTAGTGTGATCTTTGATTGTTTATTTCTATTAATGAACTTTCTACTTCTAATTCTAAATGTTTCTTGAATTTTGTGCTCATGCTCTTGTCCAAAAGAGAAAAAAAAATACAAAAACAACTAAAAAAAAAAATAAAGACTAAAATTAACATATAATAACAAGACGACACATACATACATACATACTATATATAACATACAACATATAACAGTATATAACAGTTGGAGTATATAACACTTTACATACATCTAATTGTAATACATGTAATACTTATTAAAAACTACATATAAAAAAAAAACCAAGTTATATAACAAGTTGTGTATTTGAAACCTTAACATTGAAATTAAGCTAAACTTTAAACGTACATTACATATTAATTATTTCATTAATTAATTAATTAATTAATAATAATAATAATAATAATTAATAATAATAATTAATAATTATACTTGTTGCTTTATTAATTATTATTTAAGTACACTAATTGGTAATTTAATTAATTTTTGTTTAGAATAATTTAATTTAATTAATTTAATTCTATTTTAAGTTGTTACTAATTTACTT
The DNA here is from genome assembly GCA_037044475.1 of Zaprionus obscuricornis. Taxonomy (NCBI): domain Eukaryota; kingdom Metazoa; phylum Arthropoda; class Insecta; order Diptera; family Drosophilidae; genus Zaprionus; species Zaprionus obscuricornis. The sequence goes on along the minus strand of JBAMBR010004504.1, from coordinate 950 downwards.
GATAATTTTTCTATATTATTATTATTATTTATTTATTTTTTTTTTGGTATGTTAACTCGTTACATATGTTACTCTCGCTCTCTCTCTCTCTCTCTCTGTCACTCTTTCGCTCGTTGCATTGATGACGCGATGAGTGAGTCTCGCTGGTAAAACACTTAGCGCTAATATGCTAGTCGCTACTCGCTACTCGTTACTCGTTTGTAATTTGTAGTAATTGCTCGTCGTTAAGTAAAACTACATGCTAGTAGTACGACTCGTTACTCATTACTAAAGCTACTTGCTATAAAACTCTACTAATGTAAGCTAGCATAACTGCAGGACGACTCGCGTTACTAAGAAAAATATCTCCTTGAATGCTTGGCCTGTTATTCGTTACTCGTCGCATTTACTTTAATTTTTAGAACTTGCTCTCTTAGTACTTTCTCAATCTTATCTTATATTTTTTACACCCTGAACTTCAAAAGTGCTTAGCATAGCGCCTGGAAACTATACTAAATGCTCCTGGAAACTATACTATATGCTCCACTCTTAGGGTTCGCTCATTTATCTTTTTCGCTGTCTCTCTATCTCTCTCCCCGTCTGTCTCTCCCTCACTCTCTATCTTTCTGTCTCTCTCTCTCTCTGTGTGTCTTAAGTCCTAAGTCTATTATTTATTTTTCTTCCTATTTTTTTGTAAAATTAAGTTTCTCACACAAAATTTTAGACTCTCATCGATATAGATGGCAGATTATATGATTTTTGCGCTTGGGCTATATCAAGTTTTTTTTTTGATATGGATATAAACCATTGAGCACTATATAAAATATATACACACTATCTATACTATATGTATTTTTTTTTCTATATATCTATGATATATCAGCAGTTACATAAATCTTTCTTCCAATTTGTTTTTTTTTTTTTTTTGTCCAATTGTTATATTATTTTTTTTATTTGTTTATTTAATTTTT